>JAHQIW010000507.1:0-144822 GCA_019055375.1 Parelaphostrongylus tenuis
CTAAAGAAATATCAAATGATCGGTATATACTCTCGATTCGCACCTTCAATGTAACTTCATTGTTTACATGTAAGTTCATATGCATCACATATAACCTAAAATTTTACACTGTCTCCATTCATCTTCGCTCTCTTTTAGCTCTGTAAAGTGCAACAAAATGAGCAAAGTGGCGCATCAACACTGATCATGCGTTTGATCAATCTTCTGTGAATGAATTTAATACTCTTTGTTGAGCAAACCGATTCAACCTCTGTCTAGTTTTGACTCGTGAAGAAATTAGTCAGTGGCAAATGAAATCTTGACAATAACAAGTCGAGATGGTCGGCAAGTTATCTCTCACATAATTCAGTCCATAAAGTAAACTTCTAACAAAAAGTTATGCGTCGATTTCAGTAGACAACAGTGTACAATATAATCGTTAAGTTCCGTTTTATTCACAAATACGAACATTCTAACTACTCTCTATGAAAGATTTCAGAAGTTCTTGTCAGACAAACTATAAGAATTTTATTTTATCGCTCTTTTAAACAGTGTTATGATGTTGCAAATACATATCCAAAGGTTTTGAGTATAATGTAGAGCATTCGACCCTATAAGCCCGTGTGTCATTCATGCCGGGGGCAGTGTGCTTCTGGTTTTGTGTAACCTTTCGATCACCCTTGGATTACTTAGATTTTTCAGATCTCTCATGATCAAAGCAGTTCTTTGCACTGCTGAGTCCACTTTGGTCAAAAAATTCCTAGAAAAGTGGGTCCAGTGATTGTGGTCAGCTGAACTGAGAGCAGCTAAAAATGATGGACCTTAGCTAAACTACTAGGATTACTTGCATCCTCAGAAAAACTTATACGGACAAGATTAAGTGGACATTATGCTAATCTGTGCTAGACTCGCGTAGCGCTGATTGGAGGTTGTCCTGCATTACTTACGTAACAGTGACCTCCACTGCCGCTTCTCAAGCTCACGAATTCCTCAGTCACTTCAGTGGTCGACACATTGGTGCAGGACCTGTCTTCTAAATATTATTGTCTAGGTTAGGTTTCCATTCAATTACCTTTGATGATGCTTGATAAAATACAGAGCATGACGCATCCTTCAGATAACCAGCACCTACAATCTCATAATGACCATCAAATCTTTATTAACTGTGAAAATTATTCTGATTGTATGTAATAAATTGTCTCTTCGAACATTCTTACACTTTCCTGACAGTCTAACTCTCAAGGCAAAGAAAGGAAAGCACCGACTTTTCATTTCACCGAAGAGTTTCTGCACTGTCGACCTCAAAGGTCTGCCTCTTTACAGGCGACTGAGAGCAATAATGTTTGCGTACGCGCCCTCAATCATCATGATTTCAACATCCACTGGTTATAGCTCAAAGGTCTCATCTCCTTCCATGCTTAACTATTCAAAACTGGTTCACTTCTTGGTATTCTACGCCGCTTATTTCTTGATCAGTAACCTGCCTGTGGACAATTGCAGAAGTCATCGTAAGATACTTAGGGCTTTGTGATTCACTTTCATCTTGAGGCGGCTTAGCAGAGAATCAGAAAAGTCACTTACACTTTTTTATATTGCTCATCGCTTCTGTCGATTAATATTCATTTTTTGGGATTTCGAAAATTGCTAAGAGAGCATCAATAACTTTATCCAATTCAAACGGTTACAGTAGCATGTTGGAGGTGCCAACATTTCCAAAGTTGTTTGCGACACTAGCGTTTGCCAACGACATGCTTTCACAATGGAATAACGTTGTTACGACGTGTCGTCCGAAAATCTCCAAATTCATAAATTATAATGTTCATTTGTGAGAAGAGAATTGTTCTTCGTTGAGAAAGTTCCACTTTAAAAACCTCCACAGAACGTCATTCCAGTTTGAATTCTACTAAGACACAGCTCTATTTTGGAAAGTAATAAGGTTGATTTGTTCAGAGCATTGAGAACTGCTCTGACGAACTGAGTTTTCTAGCGCAACCTCTGTCGTTATACTTTTCGCCACTCAGTTCTGCCAAAAAACTTTAAATCACTTCGTTAGCCTTATTTGTGACCGTTTAGTTTTGTTTTATTGTTTTTGCACTATTTTAAATGCAGCGGTGGCTTGCTCAATATTCTATTTGAGTGAGGGTTCTCTACCAGTCGAATAACGAGCGGCTGAACCTTCAAAACGATGGCTGGCACTAATGACGACAAAGACGCCATCAAAATTCTACATCTCTTCGGTACAAATACGTTGCAAAGCTCTGAACAGTTCCCACAATTTTTCGAAATATTTATTACTGGACTGTTGGTTTTTATAGCGGAATGGAGTTTGAGATATATTACAACTATTTTTACAACAATGATTTGATGACAAACAAGCTATCTACACAAAGTTCTAGAAGAAATAGCATGTTTTCAGGAGTATCGTACCGCCAACTTCTTTCGGTTTTGTCGATTACTCTTCGTGAGTTTCGTGGAAGTTTCGAAAGACAGTAAGTGGAATTGCGCAATTTGAACTGATGAGAATCTGAAGGAATAAAAAATAAAGAAGCGACTCCGCCGTCTAAACCGTTATCTTTTGGAAGAAAATTTCGTTTCTTCGAAAAAATGATACGCATGTAGAGAAAGTGGTAATAGAGAATGAGCGCAGGAAGGTCCCATCACCGGCTGGGGCATATTCCGTCAAATCGTAATCCACTGCTTATGTCAGAGACCTCTAGTTGAAGTTCAGTAAGGAAATTGTGATACAACGTCTAGGAATTGATTAGAGTAGAGAGTGCTGTTGTTCTATTGAAAGTTCGTAGATTCAACAAGCTTAAGGCCATTGTCCTTTCTTTTGAAAGCAAAAAGATTTGAGATACGCATTGAATCTGTGTCAAGCAGTATCTCTTAGCGTTAACAGGTCGACTCCAATTGTCATGTAATCAGAACCTAAGCTTTTTCAGTAAATCAGCTTCACTTGACTGATTGCTGCCAAATCAAAGAATCGAATAATGATCTGAATACCGTACTCTTCAAATGTTCTGTTTTCAGCTGCTGCTCGTCTACGAACAACCGACACTTCAGTAATATCCACTATTTGCAGTGGGCGCAACGAGTACGACACTTCTGGTCTTTTGATTTATAGCTCATCTTCTTCTCTCCGATCCCTTGAAAATTCAACCTACTTAGCTTCTATTTATTGCTGGAATTTTTGTATCTGCAAAAATAATGAATGTATTTCATTTCCAGCGTTAATATCGATATGACACCATCATCACCAGCTGAAAACCACCTCCAGGAGTTGGACGCAACATTCTTTATTCTGAAGTTGAGTACTGAAAAAGACCTACCTAATCACAGAAAGTGTAAGGGTTCTTAAATTTTTGTGCCTTACTTTTCATGAGAAAAATAAGAAAAGCCACAGAGGGGTAATACACATGCAACACCTTGCTATCCACAATAGTCTGTATCCGAATCTCTTGGAAAAATAACTTCTTCGACCAATACAAAAACTTCTATCTTCTCACTTCCGCTACCATGTCATTCTGAGCCTTCATCTGTTATTTACGTTTGAGAATACTGGTAATTTATTTTGATTTTGATACATTTGTAACTTTTTTGATACATTTGTAAAACTTTTGGCTGCATGTTTTGCGAATCGTTCACGATTCGTATAGTCCATTCTTCCCTGAGTAGTCTTTATGCCGAAGGTCGGTGCGAAATAAAATTAATAGCCGCGAAAATCGTACGGGTTACTGCAATTCGCGAAAATACCGTAGCACCTTTCTTCTCATGATATTCTCACTACCACTCTTTTCTTAGTGGAAATCTGAAGCAGGCAGTGTTTTAATTATTTGCATCTTATTCGTATGATGCGTGACACCATTCACTAGAAGAAAAGGATTACAAGCTCTCTACAAAATTATAAATCACTACATGTTTTATGAATAGAACGAAAAATGGACTCAATAGCAAAACGTCACAGTGTTAAATAATTCGAATTTTGCTCTGAAATTTAACGTTGGCTTTTAGGCCCGATACTTATAAACAATTATTTCAGAACCCTTCAAAAACTAATCAAGAAAAAATGAATAAAGAAATGAATAATGTTCAGGCACCGACGTCTCTAACCGTGGCGATTATCAAAGTATGTTCCATTACTGGGCAACAGCTGGCCAAAAGACGTACCTTTCAAGTGGGCAAAATTGTTTTCTGCATTTGATTTGTCCTGCTCACTTCCGCGGATCCGTTCTATCGTAATCCAATTCCAGGATTGGGCCGCGGATTTCTTGACACTCTGCAAGATCTACAACTGTTGGGATTTCAGCACATTTGCTTACTACTTCTCGTCTTAATACTCTTCTTGGTTCTACTGTTTTCTACCTTATCGAGTCCACTCATGAACGTGAAATGAGAAAGAGAAAGTAATAATCAATAATAGTCATCTTACCTGTTTTTTATACTTTATCTCTATGAAAGTATCTTTGTTAGATTTGTAAAAGGGTGGTCTCCCCACATTATATATTTATTTACTTATTTATTTATTTACTTATTTATTCATTCATTCATTTTTTTAAAATTGTTATCAATGACTATATCCTTCTAGAAGACCTTTTCGACGTAAAGACAGATTTTTTGTGGAAACTTTAGAGCGTGTTCTAGATGTTCGCCATTCGCAAAGCAGACCTTGAGGGAACAATTCTAGACATCGCCAGACATGTAGTGATGGTACTCAATAGGCCAGAACGCAATATAACACTTCAAAACATTACCGACTACCTGAAGGCCAGTTTATTTAGTCCACAGTTAAACAGTTAACAGCTGAATGATACATGCTATCATATTATATATTATATTTATTATATTATATTTATATTATATTTCTTATTATTATAAAAAATTTCGTTTATTTCTTAGGTTCTTAGGTTCTGATTACATGACAATTGGAGTCGACCTGTTAACGCTAAGAGATACTGCTTGACACAGATTCAATGCGTATCTCAAATCTTTTTGCTTTCAAAAGAAAGGACAATGGCCTTAAGCTTGTTGAATCTACGAACTTTCAATAGAATAACAGCACTCTCTACTCTAATCAATTCCTAGATGTTGTATCACAACTTCCTTTCTGAAACTTCAACTAGAGGTCTCTAACATAAGCAGTGGATTACGATTTGACGGAATATGCCCCAGACGGTGATGGGACCTTCCTGCGCTCATTCTCTATTACCACTTTCTCTACATGCGTATCATTTTTTCGAAGAAAACGAAATTTTTTATAATAATAAGAAATATAATATGTTCTTATATTATTCTTATATTATATTTTAATCCTCTCAACTGAGCAGGTCCTTACTAGCAGAACATGTAACGACTCGACGTTTATCAGGCTGAATAAGCAAACAATTGAAAACATACAAGTTCAATTATTCACTAAGCAATAGTGTTTCATATCCAACAAAAGTTTAAACATATGGAGGAATGTGTTTTCTTCAAAAAATACTTCAGGAGGTTTCGTTCAAAACACGACTTCGACGACGATAAATTGTTAGCGCTGCCGGTAATCTTGTGCATAGGCATCATGCTCGGTATGTCATTGTTCATAACACTGGTTCAGGCTAAGGTTTGCCGTGATTGATGTGATTCAATATGCCTGATAATCATTATTTGAGCCATGAATTAGGTCCATTGCGTGAGCACTTCACAGCCCAATACACATGATTCGGCCTTGTCAGCTTCTTCAGTTGTGCAGGCCCCACGTCTTCTTAGCCAATCTTCTCGGAGGGAACCTAACCCTTACATAAAGAAGGCGCAGACCTACTATGTACACCTGCCATTAAGTGAAAATGTCACTGAATGTGCAGTGATGTACACTCGATTGCTCTTGGCTGATTTCGTCAAATATACGAAATTTGAGCGTGATCTAAGAAAACACTCGAAACGTAAAGTATGATATATTTGGACGGTATCACTCAAGAGCAGTTGAGTATACAACACTGCACATTCAGTGATATTTTTACTTTATGGGAGGTATAAATAGCACGTCTGCGCGTTCTCTATATGAGCGTTTTGGTTCCCCTTCCCCCACCCCCCTCCCTCGAGAGGATTGACTAAGAAGACGAAGGGCCTGCCCAACTGACGAGGCTGTCAAGGCCGAAACACGTGTTTCGGGTTGCACAAGTGCCCATCTAGCAGAACACATTCAAAGTGAAATAAATCAGTAGATCACCAGTGTTTTAAACTCGATTGCAGTTGGCTGGTATCATTAAATATATCACACATTTCGTTTCGAGAGTTTTCTCAAGACCACGCTTGAGTTTCAATATACCTGATAATCAATTTTTGCCCTATAATAGGCCACATGCATGACTCAAAAAAACAATTATCAGGAATATTGAAGTTTGAGCGTGGACTCAAGAAAGCACTTGAAACAAAAGATATAACGTAATTCATTCGCAGCATATCTGGTAGGAATGACAACATTCATATTCGTCTATGATGGGCTCTCTGGATCATCAGGTGCCGGATTAAACTATTTTTTATCGTTTTATATTTTCGTTCATCTCGATTTCGACGATTGGTTTTGGTGATGTGATGCCGACTAATGTCACTGTCAGTTTTTCAACTTGATGGCTGAAAAACGTCTAATTGAAGCCCCAAGATTGTTTATTACAGTATGATCCATTGGTAGCGATTTTGTTTTTCTTTGAAATGCCTTTTATGGAGGTTGTCAACAGTTCAATGTGCCAATGTATTGAAGAATCAACAATCGGTAGGTTAAGATCACGGTGTCACTTATGAGCAAAACAAAATACTAGGAAGAATATCTTGGAAAGAGTATCCATAAACAAAAAACTTACTGAGATTTCTGCTGCAAGCAGATCGCCGAAGAAATGCTGCCCATTCGCAACATGAATCACACGTCAAGTGTCTTGACTTAGAAGAGTAGTGTCATAGGAAGTCATTTCAATAGAGTACTACCTCTCATTGCTTCTCCCATTCGACTATCACACCGACGTATAACGTTTTCATAACACAGCAATATATGTGCTACATCTACTGACATGCGTTATTCGAGAGATCTTCAACTGATTATATCATGTGGAGAGGCTCCTATTCCAAAACGTTGGGTTGGTCTTAACCAAATATGACCATTTATTCAACCCTTCGGTTACGGCAGGCCCACTGCACATTTCGCCACGCCAGCCAATGTTGGGCATTTCGTAGTGCCGAATAATTAGTGATGCAGGCTATCGGAAAGAGAGTTTTATTGGTTTGATTCATCTATATGAAGTTTCACAGAAAATTTTTGGTGTTGCTTTCTGGTGTTCGTTAGTTCTAAAGTTCTTCATTAACGCGAGTACTTCGGCAAAAAGCGCTCACTTCGTAACGTTTACTTCTTCTTAATACGAAACGTGGACCCATGGGGTAATAACGCATATCTATGTCTTTTGGCATTTTTCCGACAATGCTTTGGAAATAGCATCCGAACATATTTTTTACAGTGTAAGACTTCTGAGAGCGCATGTGGCGTAGTGGTCAGAGGTGCCTTGCGTCGCACACGAGGTCACCGGTTTGATCTCGCGCTCACGGCTCACCAAGCCATCCATCCCTCCAGGGTCGGTAAATTGGTACCAGACATGTCTCAGACTTGTCTGGGAGGATAAGCACCACTGACTCGGTTCAGCGAGAGGCCACCGCAAGTCATTGTAAAGGCCAGATGTGCATTCAATCACCTCAAACGAAGTCAAAAATTGAAGTCGAATGCATGGCGCATCCCTCAGGGATTGATCAACGCCGAGAGCTTTATTCTTTAGAGACTTTTAGGAACAAACTCATATAAAAATGGATGCAGTCACTTCAGCAGAACCTGTATGTTAGTTTCACTGCCATCAAAAAGTATCAAAAAGTATTGAATGTTAGACAACTGAACGTTTTTTGTTGTAATAATACGATTATGGAAGAACCTTTAGTACTAATCTACACTGAAAATCTACGGTTAAAGCGTCGTGATACGAGACAGAACTGGGAATCTTTCCTACGATGGCCAACATCACTGACTACTCAGCATCACGAACTGCTCGCAGCCGCTCGTTTCGTGGGCGGGGGCTATTGGCGTGGCCCCGTGGTACTCCAAGAAGTTAGCTCGAAGAGCGCAAGTGCAAGAGATATTGAAGATGAGTTGTTTGCCTGTTATAGTTAGAAAAGATTGGCGCCTTCCGTATGCGTTTTAACGTGGTCGGCATTCTTGTGCGTATGATTACTGCATTATCCAGGATGACTTGCCAGAAACTTGCAATCTAATGCATTTAAGAGAAATAAAAAAATAAGTGCTTTCATTCAGTGATCATGCTCCATGAATGTTGTGTACAAGCCGCATTCAAACGCATTCTCACTGAGATTCTAGCAAACGGCAATTCTCACCCGTGCAGTAACTGTCATTGTGTTTTTCGCACAGTCAGGGCCCTTGGGCAGCTTTAGTTTCGGGCAAACCACTTGAGGCATTAATATGGGTAAGCGGAGTTGACTGCTTTCTGCACAACACTGACCGAATCTAGTCAAATTTTCTCTACAATATTGTACTTATTGAGGAATTCTCAAATTTCTGGAGAACCGACTGGTTCGACGTAGCCATGGATCGCGTGTGGTTGATGTCTCCGACAAGGTGATTATGATTACACGTTATCAAAGCAACCATTATTTCGTAGTTAGATACTATCTCCTTGCAATATTTCGAAGAATCTTTGAAATCAAAAATTTCATATATAGTCGCCAAGAAGAAAATGACGTTTCCTACATTAATGCGTACCAATTTTTCCACTCTCAAGGTAATTATCATATGACTTATCTCTTGCTGTGAGTGAGTTGTTAACCTGTTTCACTGGTGCACACCCTTGCAGGTTTGCTTGAAGACCTCTTCACACTTAACCCTTCGCAAACATCACATATTTACAATACCTATCCATGAACTCGATCCCGGTATGAAATATGTTCCACAAGCTGTTGACTAAATATAGAAGTGTGGCAAAAAACGCTTCGCGGCTAATTAGATCAGAAAGAAGGATGTATTGATAATGAGATGCTTGCTTTGCAGAGTGCACAATAGGTCTTCTCATAACTCTTGGCATTAGAACAATAAACCAAATTAACGATAGTCATTCGTAGCCTAAATCTCAGTGTCTTAGACACTAAAATTGGCTTCTTTAAAGGTTTACAAAGAGGGCTGTCTTAGCGAAAAGAAAGCTATGTTTTACTTACGACGTCAATGATCGCTGCTTGAACTTCGTACGTGCTTGTTTACTTACTTGGATACTTAGAAGGTTCGTTTTCACGAATTGTGCAGCCAGCATGTTTTCTACTCGTTCCATCTTTTCGCGATAGTCACCCATGGTCCTAGTCTGATTCGAGTATGGCGGCTGCGCGAGTTGCAAACGTTGATCTGTAAAATATCGGCAGCTGCGAGTACAGCTAATTAATTTTTTTTACAAACACGCCCTCTCAGCGTGTGAGTGGTCGTCCTCGAAATCCGGTGTAACCACGTGGAGCCCACTTTACATCTCATTTTGTTAATGTGTCTCCTAATCTTCTTACTATATGGCCGACCCATCTGTGCTTCGCTATCGATGCAAATTTTTTTAATTGCAAATATGAGATAAAATCCCGAGATCTGAGCTTAGCAAGCTGTCTAGATGTTGTGAATGCCAACTGGATAGGTATAGTTCGTGAGCTCTGAGAGTTGTTCACAGTAGTCTTCACGTGGTCGGGGTATGATCCGACGTCTCTACTGCTTAAGAGAGCCCCAGAAAAAAAGAAACAAAAAAAGGTTCATACCCATAGAACGGTAGAACAGAGTCTAGTTTACCATATCAGTATGAAAAACCTAAAAGTTTTTCCGAAACGGAGAAAAATATTTAGATAAGTAATGAAAATCGCGCTTCTCTAAATACCTAAGGGACGACTATAGAAATCGATACGTGCAGAGCAAAATACACGATTTTCGCTATTTGATTAAGGTTTTTCGCCACTTTGCGAAAATTTCAAAATTTTGGCATCGCTTTGATGGAAAAAATTTCCTCTTTTCACTCATATGATTTTGGTCCAGATATATGAGTCCTGTATAGAGAAAAAAGTTGATTTATTGCGGAACTGTGCTAAAATTGGCAATTAACAACTGTATTGATTTGTATGAAAGAGATCACAACAAAAAACTCTAGTTTTGATCTACCATAGTTTTATACAAGACCTAAGAGCCACCATAGTGATTAAAAATTGAGAACAATGAGTAATTCACAACAAAAATGATAATGCATGATGTATTCGATACTAGTTCATCCATAGCTCTCAATATAACTAACTTCATTTCAATCATTCGTTTATTGCCAAATACTCAGAGTTGAGATAAGCGAGAAAGGTTGAGTACTTATGGATAGGAGAGGAATTCCGAGCGGTAAGGGGACAGCCCTGTCTGAATAAATGGCTTAGAACATCGTCATTACGCAAACTATAGGTCAGAAATATGTGTTTCCAGAAAAGTATTCGCGGTGCTTCTCTCCCATCCGCACCTATATTCAAACAGAGTATTTATTCCTTTTGGAGGCTTGAGTATTCATTCGACAGCCTGAAAATCGAGAATTGAAGGGTATGTTTTATTTTTCAAATGGTTTTCATATTATGTACAGGTGAAGCCAAATTTTCGGCACTTCTGTGAAAGACATCGACCAATGTTTGAGTCGATCTGATTCGCTGGTCAAGATATTTCCTTAGAAATATTAGTAATCAAAAGAAAGCTCAAATCTCTAGCTACAATTGTGCATTACCGCTTCCCAAAACGCCCTTTTATAACTGCGTAGCTTACAGAATAAAATTTCGTTCCTCATTCGCCTTTCGCCTTCGCTTTTAACACGCGTATAAATCGCTGAAAGCTCGAAAAGCATATCAGCGTGTGGGCAGTTTTTTTCGCAGCATCAGAATCTACGTTTTTATGTGAAGGTGCTGTCGATGTGGTGGAAAATCACAAACTGAATTGTAATATTTTAAACGCGATCGGTAGTTCCCCCCACCCCCCTCCCCTTCCCCCAGCCGCGTTCCCCGCTGCGTGGGTTGACGGTGAGCAAATTCTCTAAAAAGGTTTATAGCGGAGTAAACTGTGAACGCCAGTCACAGCAACAACCTGTTATTGAGATAATCGCCTGATCTACTGCCCAACTCGACAGTGATCTACCGCATTATGCTTTGGAACGGCGGCAAGTGTCGTAATTTTATTGAGGATTTCTCTATCGCGTCGACAGAAACTTCAAATGAAAACGCGTGATGTCGACACAACAGAAGATTCTGTAGACGATGACATGCTTTTTGTGCTCCTGACAATTTATACTCGTTGTAAAAATGAAGGCGAAATGCGAGTGAGAAATAATTTTTTCTAGATGCTACCGGTTATGAAAGGGTGTTTTAAAAAGCCGGCGACGTATAGTTGAAGTCAGAGATTTTAAGCTTTCTAATAGCTACAAATACTCCTACAAAAATTGCTGATCAGCAAATGAGAGTGGTTTAAATAGTTGTCACCGCTGTAACATACAAGTACCAATTTTCTTTCACACTCAAGCATCTTTCGCTGGACAGAGGTTTAACACTCAGATTTTCAATAACCCTTCGATAGGACAAATTTGAACAAACTCAACGACACGCTTGGTTTTCGAGAAGAAGGGTTTAATGTGTTGTCACAGCTAAAAGATCATTGAGTTCGGCGCCGTGTCGATCGCGCATCGCAGTTTACATGTGGCGTTCGGTGCGCGCCTAGTCTAAAGCTCAATGTTCTTCCAGCTATAAGGGCGAACTAAGAAGTCCCCTCGAAACTAAGCATATCCTTAGAATTTTATGTTAAATTTCTCGAGATCTGTATTTTCGAAGAACTGCTGAATTTTTTGAGAAAAATCTTTGCTCATCGAAGGATGCTCAAGTGTTATATAACATATTCTTTTCTTCTGTTACAGTATATTACAGAGACCTTTAAAAAATAAAGTACATCTTTCAAGTTTCCAAGATTTATGCCATCGAATAGCTACTAAAATGTCTGAAAGAGAGAAAAATGCGTTTTTTCGAATATGGGTGCAGATAAAGGAAGTAACGCATCATGCGCAATGATGAACGCGCGCTCTTCCTACACTCACTCAAGCTACATAATAGAAACACCTCCACATAAACGCTCGACTAGAAATGTTTACCTGTAGAAGATGTGTTTTCAAGCTACCTTCTCGTAAGAGAGGAAATACAAATGCTTAAAAAGGGTTGAAAGTTTATTTTTGTACAAGGATGTGGTGTTACCGCTGAAAAATGAAGGATTTCAAGAGGAGTAGTCACTCTTTGTATGAGAGAATCTTCGTAGATGTTTTATTCGTGATATTCCATCCTTTATGTACCGATAAGACACCTCTGAGTTATAAACTTCGCCTATAATTACCAATGAACCACCTATGACGTCCGGGCGGAGCAGTAGCATTTTAGGCGTGAAATGTGATCTTCTATTCTCTCTTACGGCGTTATATAGCAACCTTTCAAAAACCATTCATCATCGAATCCTCGAGATTTGTGCTATCTAGTAAATGTTAAAACTTTAGTAAAGAGCCACTTAGGGGTCCCAGCCGGGCAAATGAAAAAATTGAGTGTTGAAAATTATTTTATTTTCGCCGTTATAGCGTAATAAGGAAAATTTCTTGAAGCCAAGCAGGTTTTTGGGAATCGCAAATATTAAAGCTTTCAAATGATCACCAAAAGTCTGAGAGAAAACGTTTCTGCAGCGAAAAAGGCCTTCAAACAATCGTGTACCTGAACTGATACACGTCATCCCTTAGGGGTTAAGCAAACAGCGCCATTCAAAAGGTGCGCGATTTTTGCTATTCATTCAGGAACTTTTCTCCAATTTGGCAAAAACTTTTCGGCTTTTTTGCACTGATATTCTAAACGAGACCTTGTTTTGTCGTTCTATAGGTGCAAACGTTTTTTTTTTTTGTTTCACTTCGCCAAATAAGCCCTTCAAGAGGTCTAAGCGGCGAGCTATTCACGTTGAGTGTAGATCAGGATTTTTTTCCGTCCCAACAAGACTTCTTGTAAGCCTTTACGATAATTAACAATTCAGCTAAAACCGTCTAGTTAATAGAATTGGTGTTTATTGCTCTAGTGCTAAATTTGATGACACAACCTAATTTCAATATGCCACAAAATCATTTTTGAGCCACGCATGTTGTGTGTTTTGTTAGAAGAGGGCTGACTTATAAAACCCGAATTACGTGTTTCGACCTTGCGTGTGCCCCTTCTCCACACTAAGAGTTAGCGACGAAGAACGTTTTACACTCTATGTCCGGTGAAATTATTACGGATCACAGAATGTTGTACACTCGATTGCTTGTGGCTAGTATATTCACAGAGATTAACAAAAGGCGAGAAAGGGTGACTGCCGACTGACGAGACTCCAAGGTCAAAACACGTGTATCGGGCCCTATAAGTCAGCCCTTTTCTAACAGACTACACGACATGCGTGATTCAAAAATGATTTTGTGACATATTGAAATTTGAGCTGTGGTCTTAAGAAAACACTCGAAACGAAAGACACGGCCTAATATTATAATCAGTACGCATCTTCACCAATGAATCAACCCTTTGGATACGACGGGACCGCGACGACAGTCCCGCCTGGCCAGACGGCGAGAAGCGGTCCATTGTCGAGTAATTAGTGATGGGAGCCATAAATAGCAGAGGTTCTTGGTTTGATTTTTTACAACAACCCTTCACAACAGATGTTTTCATGTTATAACTTTCAATATGCCTAATAGATATTTTGATCCATGTTAATCCTTTCTTCTCAGCTCAATGGCATCATAGCACACTATATCTCATATTGTTACATCATAACTTCCATTTATTAACACTTTATTTGATCCGTCTCATAGTTTTTTTCCTACTGTGCGCAGCCTAAAACCTCTAACATTCAATTCGTTTCTCATCTTCTTTTCAAACGTCGTAGAGTGCTGATTGAACACTTCCTGTGGACGTGCCAAACGCGGCTGATCCTCCAGACTGTTCTTTCCAGCTCTAAATCTCACCAACCACTTCCTGGCCGTCTTTTCTGGCAAACCGTATCATCGCCCCAAGCTCCATTAATCTTGCGCGCCGCTTCAGTAGTAATGTGCCCTACGCGCCATTCGTGTATGAAGCAAGCGAATTTGTTCCCAAGACAGCTCTATCTTACACAAGAATAGGCAATTTGCATACCAAAATGTTTGCAAGAAAACGTGCAATTGAACAATGTCAAAATCATGCAGTTTATTCACTTGTGGTCGAGAAAATTGGTGTTCACTGCTCTAGAGTCAAAACCTATAAGAAGACTTAGTACAATACGATGTGACAGCTGTACTGACTTTCCAGTTCATGTAGAGCCCATTCCGTCAGGCAGCTTTGACAGGAACAATCAAAGGAATATGCTTGATAATCGTCTTTGAACCATCCATTTGGTCTACTACAGGGCAACCTATACAGCCTGATGCACGTGTTTCAACCTTGACAGTCTCATCAATCGGGCGCTGCCCTTCGTCTTAAGCTAATCCTTTCGGGTGCTTCATGGAATGAATTTCTATTACTTGAATGGTAGACGGGAATCCTGTTTTGATCTACATATGACGGCGAGAGTTTGTGGTGGATAGTGTGAAGACTCTCCGACTAGGATATTCAACGATTCCAAAGAAAGAAATCTTTGCTCAACGAGAAAATCATTAATTATACTAAAGCTAAATGAATTTCTGTAGAAATGATTTAGTAGGATAATTACTAAGTGAGAGCTCTCTGTCGCTTCTTAAATTTCAACACAATAGACTCACTTACAGAAGAGCTCAAGTTCTTTCATCATTTATCCTCTTTTTCATCTGATTTTTTTCTAATATCGCATCAAATGCTCTGCGAAGTCTTTCAAATGTACTGTATTGAACTATATTAGCAAGGCATTCAATGCTTCGCACTGAAAATCGATCAATGTTCGGGGATGCAACTCGAAAATGAACACCATCGAGCAAGTTTCTATGTAACATATTAACTCTCTCCTAATGTTCACCAAAGTTCTCTCCAAAAAATTTCTGCATCACTTGTCCCTGCTCATTGTCGAATAACTTGAGCGGCTCCAGTAGTTCTTCCATTTTTCCTTGTCGCATGCTAGAATAGCATGGTTGGTTCAGCTTGCTATAGGCGATTCGTTGAGCACTATATTTTCTCTTCGATATATTCGGAGAGGTTGATTTAGCTCTTTTTGAGGTTCAGTCAAGCAGTCGCTTAGAACATTTCGCCGATTTTCCTCGCCTCTCTTTGCTAGGTTTCATCATTATGTGACACCTCCTTCCCATTACCTAGGATGCCTAGTGAAGCGCGTGATACTGACGAGGCGGGCGAAATCGCCGAAACGTATGAATGTCAATGGCATAACGAAACCTCGAAAACACCTAAATCAGCCTCTCTGAGTAAATCAAAGCACTAAAAACGAGGTATTTGAAAAACCGTCGAAACAAAGGAGGAGAATTGCTTCTTGAGTCTTGCGAAGTCTGACCAACAGGTCCATCTAGCTGGTAACGGTTCTCGCCCATCGTTTGTCATTAGAACGCACACCGCATCCAGCTCTGCTGATCTTCAAGAGCGTATATAACAACGTATCTAATTTTCATCGTTGGCGTAGAGTCGGAACCTCAATCGCATAGCTCACTTAAATGATACGTCATACTTCAAATAACGACCATTTCACACCGCGTATATCTCAAAGATTTTCAGATCTAAGCGGAACTTGGAATCTCAGGTGATATTCGCATCCAAAACAACTCCTACCTGGAGCTTACATGTCAGAAACGACACCAGTTCACCAACGAAGCCTTTGATTTCTGCCCTTTCCTTTTATCGTATTGAGTTTTTGAGTTTTTCTCTCCACGAAGCATTTTGTTTCTAATCAACTAAGACAAATATTTGAGGAAGTACAGAGGTAATAAACTTGTTTTATTGTTTTTTTATCACAAATATACTCCGATAGAAGAGAAAGATTTACATACTCTTGGTCGTCATGAAAACGAACCATAAATTGCTCAAGGTCTGAAACATTACAAATGGCTTTCTATCTAAAAGCAAATAAGGAGTACAAAAATAAATGAAGCAGTTATTCACACGTTATCAAACAGAACATAAAACCGGGAAAGAATGAGAAGCGTTCGATGAGAAGATAAATGAAAGTTGAGCAATGAAATTAGAGGACTTTCATGAGAATCCACTTTAAGTGCTAGGTGATCTTTTGGTTCTGCATGGCAGGTCTATAAACCTGTCGCGGAATGGAGGATATCGCATAACGTATCGTTCGAAACTACGGCATGCATATAAACTAACTGCCATTATAAATTCAGTCATGGGCAGCAATGCCGTCCCCTACAGCTTCTAGTAGAAGTTGCAGCTATGCACGAGTTAGGTGTTATAATAAAGGATAGAGGCCAAAGCATTCGAAGCTAGTAAATCCCTGAAGGATTCACCACACATGCGGCACAATCTATGAGGTTACTGAAGACACATCTGTCCTAAATAATGAGCTGACCAGACTCAGAGATGTTTTAGTGTCTTTGATTCTCGTAAATAAAGCTTGAATCGATATGGTGGTTCCTGCTGAATAAGGGGTTGATCTGTCCAAGTTTGGGATCGAGCCGAGACCATATGTGTACTACAGCACAGGTCCAACACTGCTTTAGATGAATTCAATAAGACATCGTATATATAGAGTTATGTGACTATATAAGGGTTACTGCAATTATATAGAGCGTCACCCTATTTATGCTTCCCTGCAAATTTCCCATCGTAGACCCTCGATAAACATAGTATACCCAGTAAGTGGAGTGCTGTGCAAAAAAGCTTGCGTCAGCCGGAATTTGAACCCAGATCTCACTCTTTCCGTAGCTGTAGCGTAAAATAAGAGTGCTGTGCAACAACGAGCGTCGGTAGTGCAACGGTTAGCATACGCTCCCGGAAAGAGTGAGATCTGGGTTTGAATCCCGGCTGACGCAAGCGTTTTTGCACAGCACTCCACTTATTGGGTATACTATAAGATCATACCACTGCAAGTGGCAGTCAAAATAGAAAGAATATAGACTGATCCTCGATAAACAGATTTTTCGAGTGTTTGAAGGTAGATAAATTCACGAATGCACATGATGAGACGGGGCCTGGTTACTGACAGGCCGACATGCAGAAGTGTAGGCATTTTCTTGTGTTTCCGCGATTGTGCTTACATTTTTGTATTTTGAAGGTAAGTTCGACATGCGAACGATGTTTTCAAGCACTATCATCGCTAGTAAAAATTAAAGTACCACTTGGTCGTCATGAATGGACATTACAAGCTAGATAGAGAGAAAATTAGCCCACAGCACTCTTAAGTACACCAGTATACACGTCTTGGATTTGTATGTGATTGAAGTCAGCACCGCAAATTCACAAAATAACATAAATCACACGAGGTAAGCTCGGGCGATGTAGATGATCGCAAATGCGTACCCCACAGACGCACTGTATCCGCTGAATGTCGACGCTCCACCACCACGGCAACATTCATAGCCACAACAGTATTCATAGTAGCTGCAGCCCCAAACAATTTCATGTGGACGAGTTACACCGTCCTAAAATTCAGCTTATAGTGGAAAAACATGCAACTAGAATTGGAAGTAATACTATAGCTATGCAGAGCTGTGTCGGGTGACTTAACCCTTTGAGGACCACCATTTATAGCAGGCGGTGTCGCGCCAGTCGATCGCGCGGCAGTCGCAGGCAGGCAGCATCCGTAGGTCAATCGCACCTGCAGATGCTGAATGCCTACCTTGCCCCGAAACGCGACGGACCATTAATGTAGTTGAGTGAGATGCGACGTCGCGGCGTACTACGCTTCGTAGTACATCTGTTTTATTTCTCCGCTTCAGAAAACTTCTAAATTTTTTTTGACTCTGATGATCACGCTTTTCTCCGTTTCAAAAAAACTTCTAATTTCTTTTTGATCCTAATACACCATAGTTTTCTTTACCCGACTAGGCTTTTTTTGTATGTAAATCTCTGAATTCGTGCCCATCTTTTCAACTCGACGATTATCCCTGCTCTTACGTATGCAGCAGAAACCTGATCGCAGGATGAGATCACTTGGCGTTATCGATTGCGCAGTCGAATGATCGATGCTAGGAGTATCCCGTATCTCGCAAATGAGAGAAAGGATCCGAAGTTCCGACCTACGTCAACGATCAGAAATCAGAGAAGCCGTTCTACACGCAAAAATATCGAAATTAAGGTGGGCCCGACACGTGATGCGCTTCAACGACAACCGATGGACGAGAGCCGTTAGCAACTGGATTTCTCGGAACATCAAGTGCTCTACAGGAACACCACCGACCCGTTGGCCCGATTTCTTCACGAAAGCTATAGAAGGAAGGTATGATGCTCAGCAAATCCCTAGAGCGAGGAGGACCCACTGGGTTACTCTTGCACGCGATAGGAAAAAATGGAAGCGTTGCTGGTACCCGCTCGAGTCACTTGACGATCAACGGAACGACGGGTGATACAGGTGATAATTCTGCATATGAAACGCTACCTTTCTTCTTCTGTGTGAAGACTTTTTCGAAAACCCAACCCAGTTTCAAAATTATCGCTCATCTTGCAATCTATCAAAACCCTGCTGGAAAGCCATTCCCAAACCATCTCTGAGCAAAAATTGCACGCTAAATGCAAAATGTAATCTTATTCTTGCTGCTACAGTGCACCAGCAAGGCGATCTCAAAGACCAACAGTATTAAAATTGCCGAGATTTGAGCTACCCAATGATTACCAGAAGTCTAAAGAAAAAGCGACTAAAGGTCCATCTCGAAAGGGTTAAAGAGAGTATGCAGCAGCCTAAAGAGTGTTGGTCACTAGAGAGGAGCAGAAATGACTTTGCCTTCCTGAAGTGGTGTCGTATGTTGCAGTATGCAGAATCATTTTTGAATAGCAATTAGTTGTTCTCCAATGATGAGTCGCTGCGATGACTTTTAGGTAGTGTCTGAAGCTGGAGTATATTGTAACTAGAAGGCGAGCCTCGTAATATTCCATGCACAACTTCTATGTGGCAAGAAGAACATGGACCACATGAAAGATAAAAGCGCAGAAATTCTTCAAAAACGCTGAGAAAAACCTAGGCAAACAGCGAAGATCGGGCACAGCTTGCGTACTGGAGACGTCATAAAAGGGGTTATAGCAAGTTGGAAAAGAAACAAAGCAGCGTCTGGTAGACAACCACAAAAAGATTAAGATCGTCGCATGTGTTGAAGAAATTCACTCGAACACAGATTCCCCCATTTCATTACAATGAGATTGTATCTCACCGGTTGATAGATGTTTCCAAATTGTGGATCAGATGGATCAATAGGCATACGACAAACATTCTCTTGACCACGCTGTGGACGGTAGTAATTGGATCCCCAATAGTAGGGACGATTGTTCCACCTAGAAAAATGTTAGATGGAAAGAGCACAGTATAAAGCCTAAACAAAACGTGAGGACCTTTCCAAAGTGATCTAGAATCTTGAAAAATAATTGGCGCACCAAAATTTACAATGAATAAAAACCTCCCTTTGTTATTTATACAAAAAAATCTATGAAAAAAACGAATAAGAAATTATTCACATCATCGGTGCAGCTATAGAGCGAATGATAGCCCTTTCCTGCCTGATAGGTTAAATAGCCGGCAGCGGCACCGACTATCATATTCTTGAACATCCCCGATCGGGAACGCGAGCCGATCCCATGTGAAGTGAATCTGAAATCTCAAAGTTTAGCTAAAATAGCTTACTCTCCCTATCTCTGTATCAACACGCAAACCAAACTATCTACGACGGTGCTTCGACAACGCGGACGGAAGCGTTTAGGCGTTAGTTGGGTAATGTGGAGAAGACGGTGGTTATACAGACACTTTTTATACAAATGCTAACTCAGTGACCTATGAGCTCCGTGATGACGACCGCGGTTTCTTGTGCATTAAGCCGCCGAAGAGCTTACCCAATCCACCGGACCTCAAATTTATTCGCATTCAGAAAATATTCATCCACAAGCATCTTGTAATAATCAATTATCTATTAATTATTTACTCCGTCACGATCGTACGTCCTAAATCAATACGCACGAGCCTTTTAATTGGTTGTTTAATATTAGTTGTCTCTGAAACCCTTCTCAAGTCATTTTCCCTTTCTGTGAATCGAAGAATAAAACGATAATCTGAAAATACTTAGCTAAGTCAGACCTGGCTACTAATCATTTGATTGATACTAGTTCAAATGCGATAACCAATAGGATGTGATCGGTAGGTAGTGAAAGGGTTAAAGGGCAATGCAATCTTTGTAAGTTGCTCGAATAGATTATCGCTGGAAAATGAGCTAAGAAGTAGATTTATAAGACGACGGCAAACATCCTCGACGCATTTGAGTCATACCGTTGCCGTGCTTAATTGTAAATATCCTCCTATGAATTTTGTAGTAGTTGCCGCCACTTAGAAAATTAAGCACTTTCTGTTATCCGTACCCTGTTTCGACCTCTAGAAAAAAAGGACTTTACCCGTTATTCTCAAAGTTTGAAAAGTCATTCGATAGTTTAAATCAAATCAATTGGAACGGTGTATTTTATTTTCAAAACAGCTTTAATATTGCGCTATAACAGCAAGAATAAAACTATGTATCATTCAAGCATTTCTCGCTGAGCAAAGCCTTACCTTTCGACTTTCAATAACCATTCAGTAATTTTGGTCCTGCTGATTATAATAATGTTTTTTGGTTTTTGACAGGACTTCTTGTTGCGGTGTAACAATCAAAAGATTCGGTTTCGCAATTTTGGCACTGGAAAAAGCACGGTGGCTTAGCGGCCATGTTGTCAAATTTCTATCCACATACCGGCAAAGCATGGTGGCTTGATGCAGATGTTGAGCTGCACAGAACTCAACATTCTTTTGGATGCTACAACGCATTGGACAGTCCTTTTCAAAAGCCAAGCACATTATTGGAATCGACAAGATTTGAGCTATCTACCAAAACTTTAAGAAATTCTAGAATCTGCGCCTTTCCCGAGGGTTCGAAAACAGGGTACGATTAACGAAAAAGTGTCAAGATTACAAAAGAAAACTTTTCAAAGTGAAGTATTTTTCAAAATAACAAAATCCACCTACTTTGGACTGTGTGATCGACCACCCCACCCGTCTCTCATTCCTGAAAAATTGACATAAGGATTTTTAAAGAGTCTGAGCGTGAAGCCTCAAGAGTTAACGAGGTTCGAACGTATAAGTGCTTTTCGTCAAACTTGCGACACATTTCTATTGCAGATCTTCAACGATATTCTGCACAAGTTTCCCTATCCGAGCTCTTTGTAAGGCGTGATGAATATCGAGGAAGGTGTCAAAAACAATTTTTCAGATAAGTGCTAAGATTTAGCTAATATTTTTCAAAAAATCCGAAGGTCTGTCAATCCAACGTAACAAAACATTCGCTGCAGTCAAATCGGACTTTGCGTGAGAGGTCTTATTTGCCAATAAAACTTACTAAACTGAAAGCAAATTCATCTTTTCTATCCAGGCCTTTGAGTCAGGGTAAGCCAAAGTCAAAGATGCTGTCGCCTTGGAAAAAAGCCTACGCTTAGGTGGAAAAGCTCACTGCGACCAACGATGGCCGGTGACACTGCATATGGTTGGTATTTGGGAATGGCGTAACACTTACTCCTCGGAGTTCTATGGAAGAATGACGGCAAGTGACACACCAGTCAAATGAGAAAACTGTGTAGAAAGTCAAATTATCAAGTCCTCTCATAAGTTTTGGCACTACAGCAATGAACACCAAAATTTATTAACCAGAACTATTTGGTTTTCCAACTAAAACATCGCTCAAAAAACTGCTTCGTTGTCATCTTTGCGCTACATTTCCAATCAAGGTCATCACCGTGGACATGAAGCGAATTTTTTCAAAAGTCAACATCGTCCGGTTGTCACCAAGTCGACGAGATACTCCAACTTCACGTCCAGATCGGTTCGAGCCAAAGGCCATGCTCATCATCTTTCGGGACAGGATCGGGCCAATTCAGTGAAACTTGCTGGCAGCCGGAGAGACGGTCAACGCCATATGCTACTGTGAACACCTGTACCACCGCAATCGAACCCTGTCACGTTGACGTCCGCTGCATCTCATCCTGCTTCAAGGCAAGGCGAGGCTGCATTCATTTGCGTCGAGGATTGACGACGTTCTTTCAATCCAAGGATAAGGAGTTCTATGAGCGCGGTATTGATTTGTTGCCTGAGAGATGACAAAAATGTGTTCAGGCTGATGGCACATACTTTGAACTATGCTGTTAAGTAACTTTGATTACTTGTGGTTAATGAATTTGGTGTTTATTGCTTTAGTGTATAAACTCATGAGAGGACATAATATCATTCTTGATAAAAAGCCATTTGAGTGAGTTAAGACATAAATATATTAAGTCTTGAACAAGTGTGAATGATACGAGATTCATGTTTGTGATACATTCGTGATCACGTAATCACGAGGATTTAAATCAAACACAAGAACTTGCGTTTGCGGAAAAATCTTCTTATGACTTCATAAAGATGGATATGTAGTGCTACAACAAATTTGCTTACCTTGTTGTTGCCGATTTCCGCTACCCCAGCCGCCTCCTTGTCCCCATCCTGTACCGTGGCCATAATGCGGTCGATGTTGATGAACTAAAAATGAGCAATTATAACTTTTAATACTACCATCTTTTTTCACCACAGGGTACAACGTCAATGCAACCACAGGAATAGCGGCATGTGGACAAAACTGACGTGATGTGGAATCGAACAAGCGATTCTCCTATTGAGTGCTCACATGTAACGCACAATATCATTGGTTTCTCGTCCGACTTTTCGCCAGCCATGTTTTAATCCATGGCGATTTTGACTACAGTCTCATCTTGTTTGAGTGCAATGCCGACTTGAGTTCCGCAGATCATTATCGTTGGCAGGTGTATGCTGATAGCACTAATAGGTACGATTAAAATACGGTTAACAAAAAGACAGAACGAAGGCCTTGATGGTGTCTGCATAACAGGTAAGTCTTTGGATAAGATAATAGTAAATTCTAGTTCACTTCTCAAAAGTTTCTGAATTTGCTTACATATGAGCTTTTCAAAATGAGATTTATACGATCGTCAGAAACCCTATGAAGAATTAAGTATAGCTCAAGTAAAGACTTTCAGATGAGAAATTCTCTATGTTAGAGCTCATTTCATTGACTTTTCAAGTGCCACCAATAGAAGAGTTTTGTTACGCAGGTTCAGAATCGGCGTTAGATCAAATTTCATTCCATTATGAACCCATTCAGAAAATACTTCCTCTGCTTTAGAGCTTTCTTGATTTTTCTTGTTTCTAAGAAAAGTAAAATAATCGCAACAATTTCCGGATCGAATCGCGAAAACTGCAAAATCGAAAGGTTTATATGTCTCTGATCGTCACCAGCCAACAGCGGCGACAAAAGCAGAATGGGCACCAGAGATCAGGGCCAAACACGATGTGGCCTTAACAACCTCTGGAAAGCTCCTGAGAAGAGTAGTTGCTCCTTTGACAATTTTTATATGTTTCATACCTCCTGCTCCGCTGCTAATTCGTGAAGCTGATGACCCTCTAGCTCGTGATCCGCCTAGGATTCCGCCTCTTCTCGCAACTAGGGGTGGTAGTTGTTCGCAGAGTATGATGACTATAAAAAGCCATGCACGATGTTGTCGCATCTAAAAAATCAATTTTAAAAACAAAGATAATGATTACAACGTATCAGACAGAAGGAGAACTGCCATGATTCGGATTTTAAAAACAGAATGTCGACACTTTTATGAATGGGATAAATCAAAAACGTCTTTTCCCACGAGTATACCGAAGACAAAAAGGATGTGACTACATTTCAGAACTAAAATAGAGAAAAGAAGTGGAAAATGGTCCAAAATGAAGAAAACTGGAGCTCTAAGTGATACAAAACTTTCAGAATATGTTGCATCAATTAAAACAGATCGATATTGAAATCATTGTCTGTGTATGATCAAACATTTGAGTACTCATAAAATGCTGCAGCTTTTCAATGGACTAATGAATATTGCCAAAAAATTGTATACGAATCCTCAATGAAACAGCAAGGTCTCACCATTGTTCACAGAGGTGTGCATAGGTCCAAAATATCATATACATACCTTTTTTCGAGTGTTTTATTGAGACCGCGCTCAGATTTGCATAGATCTCAGAAATTCACACCAACACATCATTACCTACAGCGTCACTCAAACTGGAAAATTACCACTAAAATGTTAGCCCCAGAACGACAGCAGTTCTTACGACTACTCGAAGATCCATAAAAACGATGTAATAGGGCTTTTGCTTCTGATCATAAATTCTAACCAAAACCACATTTGAGCCAAAAGAAAAGAGCTAAAATACCGACATATAAGTTACGCGCAGTTGTTTTTCGGAATTAACTTGATTGCATTTAATAATGGAGGTCATCACACAACCCTTTACTCATGAAAGTCGAGTAGTCAATCATAGTACATTCTCCTTGTCTTTGGCCATTATTTCACAAAGCTTTAATCCATCGACCAAGGTTAGATTTTGCGTGACAACAAATATAACATGTAGGATCAGTACATGATTTAAATAGGAATGAGGATAACACAATGGTGAGAACCTGTTAACCAGTAATATTACGGTAAGTATTGTAATATATTATACAGCTCAAATAGGAACGATAATAGCACTATGGTGAAAAACTTAGGGTATATCATATAGCATGGTAATATATAGTTCAAATAGGAATGAGGGTAGATTACATTATGGTGAAAACCTTGTACTACCAGTAATGTAATACATAGCATACTCAAGAACATACGTTAATTTAGTCGTTCAAACGACGAATTGGATAAAAGAAGAGAAGTTCTTTCATAAGAGTTGATGATGGAAAAAAAGGACTAATAATTGAATTGTGATTGAGAGCACGCATATAATCAATTTGACGCATCCGAGATAGTTGACAGTTCAAAGCTGGAAAACAGTGATGTTAAGAACCAAGAAATAAGTCTCTACATGCAAATTTAATGACTGCAAAGCTGAGAAAACGAATGCGACAGTGTGAAGCTAATTATGCGACAGTCGTCACCTCAAGCCATATTTTAGGTGTGTGGATTTGATAGATCCTCGCCGAAAATTAAGAAATGTATAAACGGCATAGGACAACATTAGAAATACTTTGGCTCGACATCCATACAGAGTATGTTGAGCTCAGCAAGAGCATTTTTACTTGGGAGAAGCTCTTCGCATGTCAGATGTCAGACATCTCAAATCTGTCTCTTCGTGCAATCTGCTGTTTTCCTCTCTCATTACTTCATGTTTCGCCTATGACTAAGCTTCACTACTTCATTATATTTGTTTACCTAAACCAATCAAACAGTGTAATATTGTAGTAAGAAAATAAATTCGTTGCGGCAAAGAAGATGACACTAAAGAAACGTCAGCAGTACTTCATTCATCAGAACATGGAAGTCATCTTCTTTTAGTTTGTGGTAGATTTATGAGCGGTGGAAGAACTCCGATGGAAATGAGCAATGTTAAAGAAATTTGTTGAGATGGCAGTTGGAAGCTTACACAGCGAAGAAATTTCAAGTAAAACAAAAAAATGTTGGAAGAATAGCAGATACATGAAGAAAAAAGGAAGCACTGGCAATGTCTTAGCGCGCATACGTATGTAGACGTGTTTGTATATCTCTCTCTGTATATCGAGTATGTATGTTTGTGTACTTGTATATATGCGTGTGTGTATGGGTGTATTATGTATGTATGTATGTATGTATGCATGCATGTGTATATGTGAATGTATGTATGTGTGCATGTGTGAGTATGTGTGTATGCTGTGTGTGTGTGTACATGTGTGTGTGTACATGTGTGTATGTGTGTGCGTGTGTACAAGTGTGTATGTGTGTGTGAATGAGTGTATGTGTGTGTACATGTGTGCATGTGTGTGAATGTTTGTGTGTGTGTGTATGTGTGTGCTGTGTGTGAATGTGTGTATGCGTGTACATATGTGTATGTGTGTGTGTGAACGTGTGTGTGCGTGTGTGTATGCATCTGGTGTAAATGTGTGTGTTAGGGACACGTACGTGTTTATATGTATATATATAGGTGTAAGTGAGACAGCGAACGAAATGAACGAAACAATGAAACAAGGACGTCGCACAAATTGAATGATCATCAAAAAGTGCAACTATCGAAAACTGATACCAAAGCAAATACGATATTTTAGAAGACCTAACTATTGAAAAAAGTAATAATAATAACAACAACTTGAAAATTGATCTTGTTGTTCTCCATCAATTGCAACTGATTAAAACCTCTCGGAAGAGACCGATTAAGCAGTAATTAGAATGCGAGCAAATCTAATTTTTCAGTAAAATGAAAAATGAGGAATGTGTGAGAGACAACGGATTTCTTTGACTGCGAATTTCTCTGATTCACCGAATGATCTGACATACAGACAATTCGATTTAGATGGCATCATTATGCTGGCTTATCTGAGCAGTAGAGAGTATCAATGCGTCGAAATCAATGCATTCGACAGTAGTTGTGAAGGTATTCTTATGTTGAAACTGACCGAACAAATATTGTAAACAATTCCAATGATTACATCGTATTTATAGATGAGAACGACTTTAATGAGTACAAAAAACAGACATTTCAAGTATCCTCAAAATTGAATAGCTTCGACAAACTGAAACATTGAATAAAATGTATTAAATCAGTACTGAATCATTCGTGTGAGCAGCTTTTTTCTGACAAGCCTTTTGTAATTGTTACTCTCCTTCTAAATTTCATAAGTACAGCTCCTTTCCAGCATACCCTTTACCAAACTCGCTGAATCAGATAATAAATAATTTGTAGAAAAAATTAATATAAAAATCCTACATATTCCACTGATCCCTATTAAGTAAAGAATCCAGAGTTTGGTGACACCGAGGCTAGTTGATCCTGCATTTGACATCAAAGGATGACAGATCTATTTTCAAATGGATACGAAGAGCAAATATTTTCTGCTACACCTTTGAAAATGTGTGTAGAGTATATGTTAATTGTAGAGTTGATCACTTTTTCAACTCAATCGTCTGAAGTAAGTTCGACGAAGGTGATTATAAGGTGCTAGCAACAAATGTAGCTCAGGTCTACCCTGAAAGAAGTCGTCGATATGAGCAAACTTTAAACACATTCACACATCATCATAGAAAAGTGAGCCATTGAAGTGCTACATCTTTTGGATGGAACAGTTTGTATTAAATCCCAGGACCGACTATCTAATAACATCGGCATAGTTTGAACAGATGAGTATTTTTCTTCTGTTTAGGCGTTCCGAGATGTTATTGATATTATTTATTCTATACTAGCGAAGCACACCACAATACATTAGTAATGCAGCATGAATGTTAGAACAATCAAGGTGGCTAATGTTTCGGCAGGTCGCCTTCTTCAGAGCGGTTTTGAAGTCTTGGGTCTATCAATTACTCATTGAAGACCATCCGCTTAGAGTCAGTGCATCAGTGGTCTGTGTGTATTATTCATGATGCGTTACTAACTGTATTGTTATGTGATTCGCTAATATTCAATAAATTATATCAACAATACCTCAGAACGGCTAATCAGAATAAAATGCTCGATCATGCAATATCTTTGTGCACTGAAAGCAGTCAAAATTCCCACTGGGCCCAAAAAAGGTGGAGTCCAGTGGATTCTCTGAATAATAGTTCTATTCCTCAGTTCCCAGAGATAAAAAAAATCACATAAACGAAATTACAGGCCAGAAAAAGACAATCTTTAGAGAACAACAGCTAGAGGACTGTAAGACATGATATTATTTGAACACTATAGCAAAGGACTGTAGGACATGTTCGTATATGAATACTACGGCGTTCATACGGTCCAAAATGTTTCCAGAAAAGGAGAGTGGCAATATCGTTGAGAGCACTCTTTGTAAAGATAAAGGAACAAAAATCTGTTTCCACGATTTTCGAGAAAAAAATATGCGCCTTAATTTGAATGAGGATAGGTATCCTTGATACGTGACAGGTTCATATTTGACATGTGACATTTGCCATTATCACTCGAACTGTTCGGCGATAAGTTGATGCTCAGATGATGCAGATGATGAACTTATGTCAGGTTTTGATGAATGTGATAGGAAGAAGGATTGTTACTAAATTCGCCGACAGGTTAAAGTTAACGCGGTAATTTTGAGAACATTCTGCCAAACCAAACTCAATCGATCTCACTGGAGTCAAAATCAAGTAGCTACTTCTATACAGATGAAAAGTATGAGGAAGGATGGAGTGTACTTCACTTCGTTACGATGACGGTTTTTTATTCAGGATTTCTTGTCACTTTAACTCTTCTTATCGTGACTAAGGATAGATAATAATAAAACACGATTAATGCGCCAAGAACATCTCCAGTTGTTTACGGAAGAAAGAAAAATGACTATTGATGGGAACATAACAGCCACTAAAGAGTTGACCCTGATATTCCACAGGTAAAAAAGCCTATCTGGTGAATCGATAGTCGAAATATGACTGAACTCTTCACAAAATAAAGCGTTTCGTTGTTCATCTGCCTCTACCAGTTCAAGCTACCGACAAGGAAATAAGCTGCTGCTTAACACCTTGATAAGGATCTGAGTTGTTTCCAATTCACACCGCAGGCCGCGAGTGCGGCCGGAGCCTTCATCATCACGCCTTGCAATGGAAATTTGGGAATTTGTTTGGCAATCTGAGGTAATAAGGGGATATTATCGTAATTAAATGAGAAAATATTGCACAAGAGACTTCTAAAAAATGTTTTATAGTTAAGAGAATGCCCTTATGTCGGAAAATCATCATGTTTCAGCGGGAAAACACATTATTGTGAAAGGGAACATATTTCCAGCTGTTATATAAGTTCGCTTTTTTCTTTTTCATCCATGTTTTACAGTCATTCGATAGCCTGATAAATGCCTATTTCCCCACTAAGTTTTCTTCGTAAAAGGACTTTTATTTTACTTTCTGCTAACAAAAAGCTGACGTTTTGAAAGCAGAGTTCGTTTTAGTGATTGTCTGCCTTTTCTCTCGAGATTCGATGTTTTAGGAAAACGCATCGCCGTTGTTTCTGCAACAGATGGCTTCATCGATGTTTCTTCTATCATATTTTACCATTTACTGGCGACGAAATTCCCTTTAATAACTATAAAAATTCACATTTTATTAGAAAACTACTAACGTCATTGTAGCCGCCGCGCTCGCCGTAGGATTTCAACGTCGTTGTCGACGTGTTAACAAAGAAAGAAAAATCTGCAGGCTAACTTTTTTCCTCCTCGAAATAGTCGATTGAAATGTATAGTTGAGATCAAAGTTGTCACTTCATCAACAGTGATTTTCAAAGAAGATGAAGCAAGAAACGATACAGTATGACGAAGTTGGGTCAAGTCATGCGGTTCCACCGATGAGTGGGACGGACTGACCGCTTTAAAATGAAGCTGACGGGTTCAAGATGAGCAATGCTTACGATGTGCACAAACAACAGAGGATAGATAAGAGCATCATCAACATCTGTCAGTGAGGAGCGTCCAATTGTTTATGTCCATGGGATTTTAACCTAGTTCTTTCCACTACTGCAATTTCTAAATCTGTCTGAGTTTTTAACTCACAGCAATTCAAGGAGAGGTCCCTATTTATTCTAAATTTGGAACGGCCCAAATTTGTGAAGTGCTTGCTGAGGCTAGGAAATACATACTGACAAAAAATGGGAAATTACAGTATTTTTGAAGAAATAGAGCAGAGACGAAGCGACAGATTTGCATGCGTCATAAGCAGAAACTGAAACTGAATAAATTCTCGAAAGAAACGAAAACATCGGATAAGGAGAAAAATCTCCAGCTTTGGCAGAAGATAGAAGAATCTTACTAATTTTCAAAATCTCAAGGTGTTAATTATACGCAGTGAATAGTTTCAGTCCGAATCATAGTTAAATCAACACTATCTCACTTTCATGCTACACGTCTCCCTTGCACGCTCTCAACTCTCGCTCCGTTTCTTTCTTTCTCTCTCTTTCACTCTTCTCTCCCTCTCTCTCTCTGTGAAATGTCTTTACGTTACCATCTGTATCCCTCAAAAGTGATCGCTTGATTGACGGTTGTTCGACTGAAAGCGTAGGAAACTGATCAATTCACCAAATAGTGACCATGACCGGCAATTTGTGTCTTACAGTGTTCACTTGCAGTAAAAAACTGGTTCTAATATGCAATGCTACCTATAATTTTCATGGACTGACTTGTACTTCGAGTTGAAATGCGTTATACAACACTTCCGCTGGAAAGACAAGCCGCGATTGAGGTAAGGGGTATTTCTAATGTGCTTTTTGAATCTCTTCGAGCTTGTGGAGCCTGTCGCGGCAATCTCCAAGCGTGACAGAGAGGAGTGGAGAGTTTACCGGAGCCCTCTTAAGTTAGCTAATGATTAAGTCGATGATTCAGCCGATACAGGTGAGAAACTCTCGGCTACGCGTTCACATTATACCACAGACTATCATACAACATATCTTTTTGGAAAATAAAATCCTATTTAGTTTTTTAATTCCTTTGACTGTGTTGTTTTTTGCTTCAAAAGTGTCTTAAGAATGCATAATGGTCAATGTGCGAGACCATGATAATGATTTCTACTATAAATGCAGGAAAAATGCTCAGTATTCATTTCACCAGAGGAAAAAAGTAGAAATTTCTTTCATAAAAGGAAACAATTGAGAATTTGCCAAATTTCCTCAAATGAGGAGCAAATCACATTAATATTTATTATCGTGTACCAGACTAAACAAATTTTCTACGCATTGTATATGCATGAATAGAGAAGTAACTTGTCCTGCTCACTGGAGTTGTTTGGATGAGTTAAATGGGGAGTTCTCAAAGCAACACAAGGGAAATAGAAAGAGAGGCTGATAGTGTATAAACTACCGTAATACTAAGACCACATTATACAAATTTGACAATAAATCCTTTCTTTGAACAACCTCATTCGATCATCAAACATAATTTGCGCACGTTACGTTAGATATTCTGTAGACGAATAGGTATCGTATGCATTGCTTGTATTCAAATTGTTCTCAGCGTGGACAACGACGCATAGGAAAAAAACTGACATAGTCAGAAAAAAAAACGGTGCTTTTCTTTCATCGGTATTCTAATTTATCGCCTTGAGAACGACGCGATTTCTCTAATTTTGCAAAAGTTTGGTGATCATTCCTTAGGTTGCTTAGGCTTAGGCTTATTAGCAGGCTTATTTGGCAATACATGTAAATGAAAAGCCTATACGCACAGAATTGATAGATTGAAGCTTCCTCTACAATCGAGACACAAAAGATTTGAGAGTCTATACGAAACGGAGAGAAAATTTTCAAGTAAGTAACAGAGATATCCGTGAAAACGCGCCGAGGTTGAAACACAATTTTATTTGTAGTGCTACAGCGCACTAAGAAGCCCTTTTTAAGAGCCAAGTACACCATTAAAATTGCCGAGATTTAAGCTATAGGGCAGATTAGCAATTAAAAAACATTTGCGCCAAAAAACCAATGCGAGAAAACTTCCAAGAGGGTCTCTTTTATTTGAAAATCACCCGCGCCACTGCAGTGATCAGAGGGTGCACATGCAGAGAGCGCGAAATAAGTTTGCATTGTAGCTTATCAACAGCTGTTTATCAAGCGGAGAAACTATGTTTTGACTGAGCTGACGAAGAAAAACACATTGTGTCAAGAATGCCACGGACGAGTTATCGTGCTATTGATTCTGCATTGTGAGGGAGCCAAAAAGGCGGGACTACTCATCGCACCACTGATTCAATGATTAGCCGCCTGACATCACACGAATGTGGCGAGCCTATCTCTCATTTTCTACGCGTAGTGGGACATTTTCAGTGAGGTTATCGATATCGCGAGTATAGAGCGTGTGTGGCGACGCAGTGGTTAGAGGTGCTCTGCGTCACACATGTGGTCGAGGGTTCTATCTCGCGCTCATGGCTCATCAAGCGTTCCTCATTTCTGGGCCGGTAAATTGGTACCAGACTTGACTGGGAGGATAGCAGCAGTGGCTTAGTACTGGGAAGAGGAGAAGACTAGCTCAAGAACCGATCTTTACTTCAAGCGTTCGCGATAGGCCATCGCGAGTGATTGGAAAGGCCATATATGCCTTCAATCAGCCCAAACGAATCTTGAATTTGGAGATAAATGCATGGCAGACCCTTTAAGGGATTGATCAGCACCGAAAACTTTACCCTTTGTCCTTTATTTCCAAAAGTGAATACCAAAAACATTGTTGTGAGACAGTTACCTGATTAGGTTTCAACTGGCGATTCTTACAACTCTCATAATTCTTTCGATTTTATGGTGGCGAACAAAAGTTCATCGTCGCCAAATATCAATTGTACAATAGGATAAAGGTGCCTCTCATAAATTCTAAGCATCGCAGTGAGCACATTTGTGAGAGAAAACCGGAGTCACCTGGGGTCTCGTTGTAAAAATACCGCAGCTGGGAAAGCTTCAAGCTTAATGAGAATCAATACCAGGGCGGCTCCTACATGTTGACAGCAGGCGTTTCCTATTAGAATGTCATGAGACACGGATAGCATTTAAATGGACCAAAAGCCCTTATTGACACAAAGACATAGCCAGTACGACATTCAACTGTCAAGAGTATTCGCTATGACATATTTCACTTACACTTAATCGCTTATGCAATGAAAGTTTCAGCGCCCTCACACTACCAAATTCCGTCTTTAATGAAATCATATATGAAATGAGATATAAATATTAAATGGAGTAATAAATCTTTCAAAATCTTGAGACGAGGTGTTTTCAGTTAGAAAACACAGGTTTGCGATTTATGTTTTCGTTGTTCCTTATCAAATCATATTTGTAGTCGGAAGTTGTCAGGCGTAGAATTCGATTAGTAAACAAGTCAACATCTACGGCTTGTTAGTTAGATTTCCTCTCAATAGGAACGAGATGGAAGATTCGGAAGAAAATTGGGAGAAACGTAGAGACACAGAGTGAACTTTACAAAACAAACTATCTATTAACCTCGGCGTAGATTGAATAATTCAGTTTTTCTTTTGATAAGCAGATACGAGGCGGTTAATAATAGTATTTGTTGGTTACAAAAGTAATACAGCATAGTTGGAGTACAGTGACTGGCGTCTCGGCGGTATCGTCTTCTTCGGAGCGGTTTTTTTTTGTGGTTGTTGTTTTATGGTCCACCATTGTTATGTAGACCACCCAGTGCTCGACCATATGAGACTCGGTGAGGCTCGTCCACACAACAAGTGGTGCATTATAAAAGACTGAATTTACTCAAGCGAGACTCACAATATCGATTCAATTCTCATAGTTGTAAGCAATAATGTATAAATTGACTGCAGTCAACGAACGTTTGGGTTTGGATCATCTTTGTTGAGCAGCTCACTAAGAAGTCTGTAGGGAGATAACTCATTATTGCCCGATAAATGGAATCTGATGGGTCACCTGACTATGCAAATGCTGAAGAAAACAACGTCTGACTACCACGTTGTGAAATCGATTCACTAACCATTTAGAACAGTTGCCAGTGAAGAGTAAAGAATGATAGTTTAGTTCACCAGTTCGTTCTTCTGAGATCAACCATGAGAAGTGTGCTTCTTGTAAGAGGTGTCGCAAAGGTGATGAAAGTAACGGGTAACGGAATGAACATTCCGCTAATTGTTGCTGATAAAACCTGAGCAAAATGGTTCTTTACTCTCCTTTTTTTTCGAGAGGAATCCATAGGAAATACTAGAAAAGAATCACTCGGATCTTCACCTATCAGCATGTACAAATTCACTCATCTCAATGTGACAACATCTTATATCTCTGGATCCGCTGAACTTTTGAAAAGCATTTACAGTAGCGGCGGGTTGTTTTAGGTTTTTTTTTATGGAGTTCTTGTTAAGAGTGCTAGAGAAATCGTAGCCGTTCTAAATTTACGTTCTAAATCTATAAACCTTCTCCGTGGCCGAAAAATTGATATCAAACGTTTCCAGTAACAGTTCAATACTTGTAGTCAAAGTGCCAACAGTGACTCCAGCGAAAAGCGACTCGACCAGCGTCCATCGCCATTTATAAGGGACACAAAATTTCCCAAGCCGCAGCCGAACCCACACGCGAAGAATGTGGAAGCGAGTTAGTAAAATGAAAAGAAGTAAGAAAACCTCAAAACTTTTGTGGCGTACATAATAGGACGTGCGATTAGACTTCGTGTGGCAAAACTGATCACATTCGAACATTCCACACATTGTCATCGTTGGTACGCGTGTTCATTCCCTAAGGCAATTTTCCACTCTGGACTTCCGCCACAACCGAGGAAGTTTCAGCAGATAAATTGGTTCTGTGGCAACCTAATGGTTGACTGCAGCTTTTTTTTCCAAAGCAAACTAGATTCGCAAAGTGTTACAGCGTTTCGCCTTATGATACACTGACAAAGCGTCGATCGTCGCCGCCCAGAATCTGGTTTCTATCATTGTCATAATGTTAGTGTAGTCCATATGATAGTTTTATTGAAAAACAAAAATGTAAAACAGAATTTACATTGACAGCCGCTTCTTTAAAACGTCTGGTGTCCATTTGTCACGTTTTCTTTTAGAAATTCCCATTCGGTAAAAGAGTCCTACACTGGCACCTTATCAATCCCTACTTGGTTCTTTTTTGAGTTGAGAACTTGCTATAATGACTTTATTCAGATCTTCTTCTTGTGATGGGATCTTTCCAAATCTTCTTCAACTTCAAATAGTCATCGTCGATAGACAGTCCCAACGGCTCGTCTCCTAGCATTACTACCTTCTTCTAGCTGGTGGTCGTTTCCAAAAACTCCATTTCCCGTACATAACTATTACCAAACATTGCACGACAATCACGTTAATAATAAATGTTTGAGCATTCCGTAATGCAATATTGACAATGAGAGCGTATTTCACGGTTTTATTCGCTGCTTTTCTGCTGACCGCTTTTTGAATTCTTCTAGTGTTTAGTAGTCGTAGAGCCGCGAGAATTTTGAAGGTGTATTTATTTCTCGAACGACTTTTTTGTTGCACTATAGCAGTAAACAAAATTATTTTTCACACTTGGGCATTTTCACTGGACAAAGCAATTTTCGTGAACTCCTAGCAGCCTTCTGATAGCTCAAATATCGATGATTTCAGTGATGCACTTGATATACAGAAAGGGCTTTCAAATACGCTGTAGCAGCCAAATGAATAATGTGTTTCGCACTCGGCGCTCACTCTTGGCTGCGTTATGTGGATGGGACTTTGCAACATTGGCACAAAGTTGCCGCGCTTCTTGCAAAATGACGGTTATTTGGTAGACATGATCTCCTTTCGGCTGCACAGTGCTAAGGAATTCTACCAAAAAAAAAATTATATACATTATTGAAATCGGTGAGATTCGAGCTTTCGAAAGGTTACTGAAAGTCAAGGAATAAGCTATGTCCATCGAAAATGCTTGAGTGTGAAACATAATTTTATTTTCACTGTCATTATCATATCTTTGAAATTCTCGTGATTTGTTCTATCGAATGACTACTGAAACCCAGAGTCTAAGGCAGAAACGCTTTATTCCCAAGGTGTTGAGTCAAGGGATGGTTCACGGAGAAGTACCTTTTATTCTTTATTCCTTGGAGGACGAGAGATAGGAGGCAGGCGGCATCTGCCTGTCTGTGCACGGATGTCTGGTTGTCTGCATGCTTTCCCACAAGACGCGACGCCGCCACTACACTAGCTGGGTGAGATTTGACATCGCGCGATGAGCATCAAAAGACCCTCATGGTCTTCAAAGCGCTAATATAATTCTATGCAGAAAACACAAATTAGATATACTTGTCTACTTGTTCTTTTCAAGATCTTCCATAAAGAGTGGACCATAAAAAAAAACAAAAAACAAAAATGGAACTCAGGTTAAAAGTGGCGCTTCACAATATGCAATGACAACACTGACAAGATTGCTTGGACAGTCTGACATACTATTGAATAAACAGCAAACATGATTAATGAATAGATTGGGTTGGAGAGAATCACGTAAACTTTTTACATTACTCATCAATTAGGATGACGATGATACTTGGGCAAATCTGACGGGAAAACAGATTTTGACATGGTTTCAAGCGTTCTCCATCATGAAAGCATGTGAATTTAGTGGGTTAGCTGCTCTGAAAATCAATTAGATTGCAGATTTTCAGTTACAGCACTTCGAAAACTACTACTTCTGTCCTCGAATTTGTCATTTCTGCTGAACAATAGATGGGAGAAATTAACTCAGACACTGAATTGAAGTTTTTCTATTCGTTTTTTGATGAACGAAACGGACGAAAAATGGTACTAACTAGGAACACTTTTGAAAAACAATTTCTAGTATTAAAACAGGCATTAAAATATTCCATAAAATCACTTCGAATGCTACATTTTCAAATAACAAGAAAGGGCGATAATCTCACCATGTAAGACAGATGTAATTGAACCAGGAAGAAATTTAGATTCCTACATTACACGTGACTCAATATTGATAGAGATCAGGTAATTCGAATAGGCACTAGTCAAGTTCGTCGTTTGTCCTTGTCACGTAGCACGGCAAGCAAATTAATTGTCTGCACTCCCTCAAAGAGTATATACAGTATCACTTTGTTGTGTGGGATTTATTATTTTTGATGATGACAAGAAAGAAATAGCGATAGGTAATTAAATGAGCTTTGTCCCTGCTTGCTTTTATTGCTCCTACTTGGACTTCTGAATGGAATTTCGAATGACCGTGAAAATGCAAGTAAAAATGGGAGTGTAAAAGGACAGTGCCAAGTGAGATTTCTTTATTTGAGCTCTACTGGATTCAAATCGCTACTACCAAGTAACACTTACACTGCGCAAATGAACGGCTGTAGAGACTCGACTTCAATCGACGTGGCTTTGAAAAGAGGATATCATTGAAAAGTTATTCACAATAAAGAAAAGCCTGAAAGCTGGTGTATGATTGACGATCCACAAACAATACATTGGACTTTTTCTTAAGTCTTCTGAAATTGCGTAACTTTAGCGCAAGATGTATTACATCTGCACAGCTCACTTGGGATAAGAAAGTAAGTGTCGTAAATTCTTGTGTGCTCCTATTATCTTATTTTCAGATTGAGCTGTCATAGCAATTTGCTCGACAGAAAGTTATGTACATCAGGCAAACATCAGTCATCCATCTAACGACCAACTTGATCCATATGCTGATAATTAATTCGGCTTCGTGTTTGCCACAAAGATTCCAAATTCTTTTCCAACTACTACCTCTGATGAATTAGAGGATAGCTTAGAGAGAACTGGAATATTCCTAACTATGGTTTAACTCAACGTTGTTTATTATCAAATTATGAGTATCACCTGTATCACCTATCGTCCGGTTGATCGTCGAGTGACTCGAGCGGATACCAGTAACACTTCCTTTTTTCCCTGTCGCGTGCAAGAGTAGCCCAGTGGGTCCCTCTTGCTCTAAGGATTCGTTGAGCATCATATCTTTCTTCTATAGCATTCGTGAAAAATCAGACCAACGGATCGGTGGTCTTCCTGTAGAGCGCTTGATGTTCCGAGGAATCCAATACGAGTATAAGTATCAGTATAAGTAAGTAAAATATGAGTATAAGTAGTGAATTGTAACACAGCACAGAGATGAGCCACTAACAGACAGCGATCCATAGTTCTAATCCGCTTCTGATATACTAAAGCTCAGCCTTTTGATAAGCTGTACACTCGTCTCAAGGATGAAATACTGATCCCTGATCATCGATCATGATCCGTCCTAAGTAATAACGCAAGCAGAAACCCGACAAATCACGTTGTCTGATTGGCACCCATAAGATGTATGTTGCAAGACATCTATTGTCAAGATGGATGAACGCTATGATATGTAGACATCTCAAACATTCAGTGTTCCTCTTGTTAAGCAGATCCAAAATTGTTAATAGTGTTCTTCAAATATAGTAGAATTACAGTAGAATAAAAGTGGATAAGTTGACGTTTGGCGAGTTTTGCCTTCTTCAGAGCCCTTGGTTGTTATAAGTCATTTGATTGTTCATTCGAGACCAGCCACTTAAACTGCATGACAAGAATATCACTGATTTAGTCACACTGTCAAGTGTCAAGGTTTAAGATATTCAGTTCGCGCAATTTCAAACTTGAATCTATTTTTATTCAAGATAGACTCGTTTTGTAATCCAAAAATTGATTTTTTGTGATTACTTGTTGATCTGATTTTATCCAGGAAATGGTTCAATTTTTCGGTTACGATTTCTTCTATCTGCCGGGTCAACATTTGAGGGGTAAGTTTATATTCAATGAACTTATTTCCTGGAAGATTCTCGCGACAGATCGATCGATGTTCTAATATCTCGGTACTTTCTGTGCCCATCGCACCAGGAAGATGCTATAGGTGGAGAAGGCCACCATCTCCACTTGAAAGCGATACTCATTATTGTAGTGAGTTTAATATTCAGTACTGAATTCGCTCCACAACGTCGGACTAAGCAAAACATTCCATTTCTCCCATATATACATCTCTAACGAGTCGTTCTCTGCCAACGTTTCTATCTATAATTTCCTTGCAAATTTTCATATCGCTCTCGTTCTTCTATTTATCATTAATTCTAGGTGGATTGCAAAAAAAAAAGCTGCCATTCGTTCTCTCAACGTCAGTGGTGCATTATCATATACTAATGTTATTCCATGCAACCTGTTCCGTTCGTTGACAACCGGTTGTTGTGTATTATTGTTTTCACACTTTTCTTGTGATAAGTTGAAAGACAAACTTTCACTAAACATCAGCGTGATTGATGAAAACTATTTCAAAAACATCTTGAAGTGATTCCCGAAACCAACTACCTATTGACTTCGACACTCTCCTATAATTCCCTGTTTTTCGCTTTGAGTCAAATGCGAGGAAGTTTATTCAAACAGCTGATGTTTCGGTGGTTTCGCCTTTTTCTGAGCCTGGAAAGGTTGTGCACAAATCAGCCAGCCAAGCACCTTCATTACCTCGTAAGAAAAATCATCAGACCTGCAGTTCAATCGCACTAGCAAAAAAATTAATCTTCAACATATTCACTGCTTTCTACAATTCTACCACTGAGTTGTTCAAGTGACGACCACCGGGTGGACTCGTGATGTACCTCCGCATCTAGCATGGACCACAGGGAGGAAAGCTTGTTAGTTAAATATGGGACGGGACAGTATATCAGACACTTGTTTTCATGCGTAAGGTATATTACGAGTCCATGTTATTTCCACCCGGTGGTCTCCACTTAGGCAACTCAATGGAAGTCTACGATGATTGATGAGTAAGAGTAAGGCTGATTTTTGTGCTTAATGAGATTGAAATCCAGTTCTAATGATTTTTTCTAATGAAGTAACAGAGGTGTGTGGCCGACTGGGTTGTGGACAACCTGATATTTCGAGGCTCTGAAGAAGAAGAGTTAGCCTAAACGTTAGGTGTTTGAACAAATCAATAATAGAAAACTCGTGTTTGGCTCAAAAAGAGAAACAAGGAAATATCTTACAAACTGTCGCTATTCTAAACCTCGCCCTCGGTTGGTATATCTCCTCCAAAATCAATGGCTGACGTCCCGGCGACTCTATCTTTCCCAAGGCCTAGCCGTACTTAACCATACCACATCTAATTATTCAGCTAATATTTCCTATGTTCGTGAAATTTATTGCGGAGATTATCTTAAACCTAAACCATATGCAAAAACCAAATGAATTCACTTCTACGGAAAATCTTTTAGACTTTTTGCTTCTATTTCGATTGTCCAAGAATGAACAGAAGTGGAGAGTTTTCGAACATAACAAATTGTAAGGGACATCATACAGATGTTTTAGTTTGACTGAGGTTTATTATTTGTAGTGTGTGAAGCACACCAATCAAAGACTAGTTATGTGACGAAGTTGGTCTCAAAGTTCGTGCAAAGTGTGTGCGATCCTACCCAAGATTTATTTGAAGTTAGCTTAGCTGGTAAGGAATTTAGACCCTTCTTTAACAGCTAGTGCGCCGACAAGAAATCATATCTCTTAACTGACACGATGACCCTTGGACTTATATGATACGACATATATGATACTTTAGCGACCGTGAATCTGCTCCTGACATTCCTAAGCGATGATCCGATGTTTTATTGGATCTGATATTCACAATTTGCTTAGCAATTTTTCAAATCTTCTGCGTAGGTCTACTACAACGTTCGACTTGATAGAACTATAAATCGAAATAAACCCACTTAAGATTCTCCTTCATAGGAGGTCCTCCAGGAATAAAACGGTAATATTCTCTTTCGACTCACAACTCTTTGATCCAGCCTACATGCTATCTGAATTGCACCGAAGAATAGCACGAAGTAGACTTTTTTCAAACACATCGCTAGAAATGCCAACGTCGCGAAAGCTCAAAATAAAAGTTAATTCACAAGTCATTCTTTTCATTTTCACACTTTTATATTACTAACATGCCAAAACTCATGAGAAGTCGGTCTCTCGGAGCTTCTGTCTCTTTAAAGCGACTTTTTGACAAGTTGGGAAAGTTAGTACCTTGCAATTCACAAATACCCGAGACAATCGCTGCACTGGTCAGGGACCTACTGTTCACTGGACGAGAAGACACGATGGTGCAAATGACAAGATTTAGTTAATAAAGATAAAAATTCTTGAGTTCTCAAATTTGACAGGATTTTTTTGACGTGAGTCAGGTATGCTTCTGACCCATGACAAACTCTGTGTTACTGATCTCCACTGATCGCTTAGAAAGGAGCTGTTCACTATGCGCGTTAGATTTATGCATTAAGTTGTTTGTTGGTTTATGATAGTGTCCCACCAAGTAAACTGCTTCTTAATTTGATCATTTCAGGCTTTACAGAAGGCAGGATCTCCATATGGTTGGCCAGTGTTGTACAGCATAAATCTTACTGTTAACAGCCACAAGATAGCAGTAAATTATTCCGAACCACGCAAATGATGGAGAGAATCTGAATTCTGATTTACAAGAAAAACTAACTAGCAAAAACGCCGCTCTCCACGCCAAAATCTTGAACTTGATGTGTGCAGGATGCGTGATAAAACGAAGCAGCGGAGGATAGACAAGAGCCCGTAGCGAAGAGATCCTTGAGCATGTCAAACGATACAAGAGCAATGACCCGGTTGTTGAAGATGCAGTTATGTAGATGATCTACGAGCTCTTTTTTGAATTGAATATTCTTAAGATAATAATTGTGCATCATCCATTTCCTACCTATCCAAATGATATCAATGCCACCCACGTGCAGGTAATTGTGAAGGTCTATCAGACACGTCATAGTCAACCACATGCTTCCAATGAAAAAAATTCTCTGCTTGAAGCAATTGCAATTTTTCTTCTGATTGGTCTGTCCCACCTCCCCCTACATCTCTTTCCAGCACAAGTTTTGAGCCTCTGCTCTTTACTCTGATAATAATGAAAGCATTCTGCATGCATAGCCCTTGCTGATTTCTACGCATTATTTATACAGTTGACACATGCGAAAAAGAGTCGCATATTTATATTTCATGTTATAAGTTCAACTATTGCTCTCATATCGACATTATTATGTTGTTACGATAAACTGTAAGCTCAAGCTCAATTTTTTCTTGTGATAAGATCGATGAAAGTCCTGCATAGTAAACCATTGTAAAGTCGAACTTTCTGTCTCGAAGAAGCAACATTTGGATCTGGCAAATGTATCATATTGCTAATTTTCATGTGATCAGTTCACCACAACACTAATGCATTCACCACTGATCCACTACTACAAGCAAACCACATACGGAATAATGCAGCAAAAGTGCAAATGAGTCACAAAATCAGGTGCTTAAGGAAAGCCTTGTATTAGTGATTTTAACGGAATTTGACCGAAGAAAGGATAGACATACTTATTTTGAGGAGAATGTTATCTATACCATTATTGAAAAAGTGAGGATCCTCTTCTGGAAATCATTTGTATAAGAGAGAATGTTCAGCACCTGCTGAGCTGACAGTTACTGTATATATTCAATCAACGCAAATTCTTTATTTAACCGCTTTTTTAGCGGTAATGTGGTGTTATAACTAGATATTCCACAATGTTGAGTGATCTGCGAAACCCCCGGGGTGAGATGAGAGCTCGATTTTAGTCCGGGGTTCGCATCGCTAACTATTCAGCATTAGCGAACTCGAAAAAAAAACCCAACTATGACTTCTATTACTCGTAGAGTTCTACTTTTTTGCTAATCACACATCAAAGCTGGATCAAATCTGCATACACAAATTTGCAACACGCACATGACTGAAACCGTGGATATACGGGATATTGGTCTTGTGTGGAAGCAAAATAGTACACTACTTTTGTAATCCACTTCATCAAACCAAGTAGCAAATGTTCATTTTTTCATCGCTTATCGGAAGATTCCTACATGCGAGGCTTGTAAAACATCAACATCAAGCCACTCATTCAGACAGTCCATCGTTTCGTGGGATTTGTGAACTGTTTGGCACACCCTTTTCCACCACAAGCTTCTTCGATCTGCCATGATCAGCAATATAAGCCATTGTAAGCCACTGTAATCCTCTGTTGCGGAGTGTTAATAGCAGCTTTTATCAACAAACTCATCACTGTACTGATATCGAGCTTCTCAACGCAACTCTCTCAGCATCATTATTGAAAAAGTGAGGATCCACAAAAAGTGACTGTTAACAATGGTGCACAACGATATGTTCATAAATGACAACTGTTTGTGAAGGGGCAGAGTATACTCACAAAATAAAAGCAGATCAACCGAAGTATCATCCTACTTGCTCCTCGTGCACGACTAGAACTATCACCAAATCACAATTTGTTTCCGACTTTTATAAAAACTTACTCAAAGCAATATAATCTGATAGCATATTTTGAGTCTTTCACGAAATCTATTATGACATTTATACAGTGCAAGACACATGTTTCAGCCCAATGAGTGAATTTATCACCAGTGGCACTTGTAAATAATTCGGTGTAGGCTCCTTTATTTAATAAAGGATAAAAAGATAAAGCTCTCGGCGTTGATCAATCCCTGAGGGATGCGCCATGCAGTCGACTTCAATTTTTAACTTCGTCTGAGGTGATTGAATGCACATCTGGCCTTTACAATGACTCGCTGTGGCCTCCCGCTGAACCGAGTCAGTGCTGCTCATCCTCCCAGACAAGTCTGAGACCTGTCTGGTACCAATTTACCGACCCCGGAGGGATGGATGGCTTGGTGAGCCATGAGCGCGAGATCCAACCAGTGACCTCGTGTGCAACGCAGGGCACCTCTAACCACTGCGCCACATGCGCTCAGCTGCTCCTTTATTTAGGGAATAATAAATAGAAAGGATAAAGCTCTCGACATTAGTCAATGCTGAAGGATGCGCTATGCATTCGTCTTCAATTTTCAACATCGTTTGAGACGATTGAACTTATATCTGGCCTTTACAATAACTCGCGGAGGCCTCCCACTGAAGCGAGTTAGTGCTGCTCATCCTCACAAACAAGTCTGAGACCAACCAGTCTGGTATCGATCTACCGACCCCGAAGGGATGGATGGCTTGATGAGCCATGAGCGCAAGATCGAACCACTGAATCGTGTCTGAAGCAGAGCACCTCCAACCACTGCGCCACATGCGCTCTTATGTAGGGATATCGCTGCGAATGAACTGACAGAACCGAAAGGCATCGTGCAACTAATGTGGTATGTGTGACTGACTACATCGATGATATGTGGTATCAGATAATATCAATCATTCGGTTTCTGTGATTGTATTGATTTTGACGACGACTTTCTTCAAATTGTTATTGCTCCTCGAAGGCAACACAGTTCTTCACTGTTTTGCAATTTTTCAAAGCTACCTTGCATCCCACAAGTTTGCTACCAGTTAGAGATCCAAACGGACACATTGGCCTATCGAGCTCTAGTAATGCATGACTCCCTAAAATATTCCAATACCTGAGTCGTGCCTTTCTATTTGCACAGTTTACTGCTGCCGGACACTCTTTTGCTTAATACGCGATACTCAACCCTGCCAGTTTTTCAGTGAACGCATAATAAAAACGTGATCCTTAAACTACCACAGTAAGTTACTTCCATCTCAAGCACCCCGTTTTAGCTCTTTATTTGGTCTTTAGACTAAAATCTAACAGACGAATGAGTTTCCGCTTTATTCATGCAGTTGATGAAAACGAGAAGATATGAGCATCGGCATAAGAAGCTGGAATATTAGGCAGCTTGTCTTCTTTGAATCTCTCCTATTATTGCTACCCCGTATTCAACGTGTTTGACTCCGCTTTTTCACTTTTGTTTCCCTGAGTAACTTCCAAGCAAAAATCAATATTTTTCAGTAAATTAAAAGGATTTTTCATAATTAATCGTTTCTATTATTTATCTTATATGAGCGGTCGGCACATTTATTGTGTAGATCCCAGCACTTTGAATTCAAGCTAACGGCTTCATCACATTCGTCTTCCATAAAAGTCTTCTCTAAACACTTCGTTGTTGTTTTAACTGTACTTTGAGGAGTTCTACCTCCTTATGGATGTCGTAGAATGCTGCTCAATCGATTCTCTCTGAAATATGGAAAATAGCGGAGTTGAAGCTCTTATTATACTAGATTTCAACAGAGTGCTAGGGAGGAAGTCCAATCAGCAGCATGCTCCCTTGTGCATTTCTAACCACAGCTCTCTCCTGTCTTCCAAAATGATATGATGAATAAATATCACTGCTACTGCGCAGTTTAATATCGATGCGTTAGTGGTTATAGAAGTTGAGCTCGAACGATTTTCACATGCTGGTGTAGCTGACACAAATGAGAAAGTAAATAAAATAGGTGATGATTTGGGGCGCGTGTGGTAAAGTGGTTAAAGGTGCCTGGCGACACACATGTGGTCGAAGGTTGGATCTCGCGTTCAAAGCTTTCGAAGCCTTTCATCGTCCGCAGCCCGCGTATTGTAATTAGACTTGTCTGAGAGGTTGGCAACTCTGGCTTGATACATCGGAAGCCACCACGAGTAAAGATGAGAATTCAATCACCTGTAACGATGCCTGATGAGGTCGAAAGTATGGTGCTTTCCTCAGAGGTTAATCAACGTCAGTGACTGTATTCTTTATCTTTTACCTACTATCCGACATCAACCAAATAACTCTCCAATAACCGTGATTTTGAACCAACTTCGGTTGATGCTGGCATTCAGAATCGTTTGCGAAACCTTGGTGGGGCATACCAGTCTGGACACCACGGGGCAAAACGGACCACAATGATGATGGACGGTTGACACATAAAAATGATTGCCGACCCGCCTGCTTTTGCCTCAGTCCTAAGCCTAAGACAAGGACGAAGAATTCGACCGGATTTTGCTTGTAGATCACTTATCTCGTCACCGCGAATGCGAAAAATGATTTGTTAATTTCAGTAATATCTGAAGATGACAAGACCTAAGACGTACTCCATCTCAAGACCTCATAAAACCTCAGAGTAACAAGCAATACAAGAAAACCAAAATTTTCCCAAAAAGTACAAAAAATAGGTTATTTTCCGATATCCGGAAACAAATGAATACTCGACCCCATTCGAAAGCTTGAATCTCTTGCTAGCGCGACACCTTATCATCTCGAAAACCGTTTCCATGCATTATAACAGGGAAAATCAATTTTCACATCTTTGGCGGGATTGTTTATCGGCTAATCTACGGCCGGGGAGTTTGATGGCCGCAGATTCAATGCGGCGGCACGCCACGATCAATCGATAAAGCTTATGCAAAGTGCGATTTTTGTCACTTGATTAGGAATATTCTCTCATTCTCGGAATAAACTCCAGGTCAAACGTATTACTCTGGTACTAGAAGATTTTCTCTATATGTTCATGTGCTTTTCGTTCTTTCAGCGAATTAATAAATTTTATAGCGTTATGAAAGGACGTTTTGGAAAACCGGCTACGTACCGCGCTAGCTGGAAATTTATGCTTTCGAATTACTATTAACAGTTCTGTGAGGAATTCATATCCAGCGAATGGGGTCGAATACTCATCAGATTTCCGGATAACGGAAAAGAACCAAAAAAAATTTTATGTATAAGAAAATTGCGCAGCGCTTGCGAAAATCGATCAACTGCCGTCCGCAAAGGGTTAAATGAAATTTACTGATCTACTAAGATTGTTCTACTGGTTTTACGATGACCATTGACACTATGAAGGTTAATGACATTCATTTCACAAACATTCCGCCATATATCACGGATGATACCAGTGACCAGTGCGTACAAGTCATCAAATAAGACGTTTGTCAAAAAGAGACACACTAAAAGAAAAAATGTTTCAGCATGGCAGCAGTGATAGTGGAATCACAGAACAGACCCCTACAGCTACCGGTGAAGAGATTGTAAAATACTAAGTAGTAAATACAAAACCCAAAACAATAACGTTGTATACTAGAGTATCACAGTAAGATCTGGAGCAATGACAACATTATCAAGTTTAGCGAAAATTTACCCAAAAACAGTCAACAGGATAATTATCCCTACATAGATATCACGTCAGAAACCATCTCGCTAAAAATGTTCGGTATAAAAATAATGAAAAATGGTAGAAAGCTGCCAACAGTGAAAGCTATCAACATGCTTTTTGGTGCATTGAGACAAAAGTGAAAGGATCGTCTCAGAGGACCAATGTTATCAAAGTAGAAAAGTGTCATGCAGACAATTTACCTCAGAACCCCGTATTATAGGTCAATGAATTTGCTACCCTATCTCAGATGAGCACATATTCCATCTGAATAAACTTGGAAAAAGCAAGCTTGAACACTGAAAGAGAAGAAATATTAACAAAAATTAACCCCTCTCGCTACGACGTGAGTCGAAAACGATACACACGCGTACGCGGTGTTCGGACGGCTTACGACGAGACGATAAGCGGAGCTCTGACATGGATCTGGTGGCACTTTTTTGGAAAAATTTAGATTTCTAAAGAATTTACTGCTATAGAATGATTGAATATCACTGGAAAGACTTCTGCAAAAATATTTTTTTTTATGAAAGGACACCTGCACGTTCTTCGAAGTGGTCCGAATCGCCAGCTAGCCGAAAAAGACTGTTGTAGCGAAAAGGGTTAATGTTCAGAAATGCAATAAAATGCAAGCACAGTTCGGATTATGACATGAGATGCTATTTATAGGTAGTTTACCAAATTCTTCATCAATAGCGAGACGGAAGCTTACAGTATGGTGTCCATTTCATGTCACAAAACAATTGCACGTCTACGACATGAACAGCTGCTTCGCCAAAGTAGCGGATCCGCCTCGACGTGATGTTGTAGCCTACATTGTTGAGACCAGATATCTGTGAAAGATTGACTATTTGGTATGAGATCAACTTGGACGACAGAGAAAATCAATGTGCACAATAAGGAGATCAGGAAAATTGCATGCGCTAACTGACATAATCTCTTTTCCTCTTCATAGCCTTCTGATCCTTTGTCACTACAGCATAATCACGCTTCCGCTTAGCTCCGTGAAGGTGTAGAAACGTATTTGACCGATTACTTGAAAGATTCTCCACCCTAGTCAGATTTAGACCAGCATCCCTAGAAAGATATACGTCTCAACTGACGATATCCGGACTGAAATAGCTTGATAAAAAAACGTATTATGAGAGATAGAAGCACGATTACTTGATTCTCAGGTAGAACTCGTCGTCTTCAAGTCCCCATCCCCAGTATTTATTTGACATACCATTAACAGCTTTGTAATCATTCATTGTTAACATCAGTATTCCTCCAATAAATTTTGAATAACTATATCTACAATGGATAGTTAAATGAAAATCAAAAGCAGAGGAAATGAATGAGAAAAAGCAGAGTATAGGCATAGAATCCTTTTAGGAATGGTACAGGCTTACTTCGGATGATAGGAAGGAGATGATATATGCCTTACAACTCCTTCACCAGGAAAACGATAACTGATTTCCGAATTCAGAGGTAATAAATCCACATCATGCATGACCATATAATCACAGCCAACACGGTCAGATTCTAACCAACCAACCTATAATAAACAACTTTATGTATCATATCCTTACCAACAAATGTTTGAACAGACCTCGCTCAGTAACAATAATAATTTGATAAGATTTTTGTGAGCCTTTTATGAGGTGTGGTGGCACCTATACAGTGCTAGACACATTTCACCATTTCAGGCTCATCAATAGCACACTGATGCTTGGTTCAGCCAAACCCTTGTAGGGGGATATAGATGCCCCAACCTACAGAGAAATCGGCGCCGAATTATTTAGATCGCCGCATATCGAGTGACAAAATCCCCCGACAGTGCAGTGACTCAGTTTTTGACGGAGGTTTTTATAAACAGTCGAAAGTAAAGATATAGCTCATTAAACCAGCCATGAGCGCTCGAGTGTGGCCATTGCACTGTCGGAGGATTTTGCCAGTCGAAATGTGGTGATTTTATAATTCGGCGACGATTCCTTCATAAGTAGAGTATATGCATTCCCCTGCAAGGGGTTGGCTGAACCGAAAGGCATCTAATTAACTTGTTATGGTGAATCCTGGAACTAGCACTGCATAAGCGCCATATCACACCTCATGAAAGGCCAAAATCACGTTGTCACATTACCAACTTTACGAACGATTTAAAATGTTCACGAGTATAAACCTTGAAATAGTTCTTTGCAGGAAACCAAGTAAAAACTTGCATTGATAAGAGACGCTCGATTGAACCGAAAGTTATCGGTTTGATTCATTAATAGAAGATAGAAATCTATTCCTTGTTTTCGCAGGAATTTACTGATGTGAGGAGCAAACTCCGATAATTCCTCGTCTCGATCACGAAATGGCACTGAAATTAATTTTTATGATAAAACCTAAAATCGCATATCATCGCGATTACTTGGAAGATAAAAGGATAAAGCTCTCGGCGTTAATCAATCCCTGAGGGATGCGCCATGCATTCGACTTCAATTTTCAACTTCGTTTGAGGTGATTGAATGCATATCTGGCCTTTACAATGACTCGCGGTGGCCTCCCGCTGAACCGAGTCAGTGCTGCTTATCCTCCCAGACAAGTCTGAAACCTGCCTGGTACCAATTTACCGACCCCGGAGGGATGGATGGCTTGGTGAGCCATGAGCGCGAAATCGAACCATTGACCTCGTGTGCGACGCAGAGCACCTCTAACCACTGCGCCACATGCGCTCTTTGAAGATACTAAATAGATACGATAGAAGATACGCTACTTGGAAGATACTAGACTATATATCCGATGACAATGATATGCAAGATTTTTAGTCTCAGACGGGATCAAACCCGGCTTTTGTCGTTTCCAGGAGCGCGTGATAACCAGCTGAACCAACGAGGCTCCTATTCTGCTACATCTCTTTCTACGATACGAGGCATCAGGTCAGCAACCAATTCGTGTCGCAAAAAGTAACAGCAGAACAGGAGTCTCGACAATTCAAGTGGTTGGTACGCGCTTCCGGAATGGGTAAACTGAGGGTTCGATCGGTGAGGTTCAAAGATTTGCATATTCTTTAATACTATTGGAATTTATTAGTAGCATTATACCACCGCTAAAAGCGGTTGAATAAAAAGAATTCTTAGAATACTACAGTTAGCACAAAGGGCAATAATGTTTTGGAGACCGACTTTTCTTCATCCTCGTCATTACCAACCAATAATAGTTTCCTTAAAGTTTAGCTAATACCACGAGGTTGATATGAAGACTAACGAATCAACGTCTACGTCTTCTTCAGCGCCGATAGCTCGAGACGATTGTCCACAGTTGTTTGGCATTGTCCTGGATAGTACTCTTCGTTGTTCATTCGTAAAATCGTTCGTATAAAAGATATCAGTGAGTGAGATTCTTCCTTTGAGTGATAACCCACGGAGAAAGATCAGATAAGGAAGAGAACGAGGACGAATGACTGTTGACAGACGTCTCGAATCACTGACTTTGACCGAATATAATAATCTAATAACATGTCTTTCGATTCGAGTGTTTTCTTGAGACCACAGCTCAAAGATTGAATATGCCTGATAATCATTTCTTGAGCCACGCATGTCAGTGGTCTGTCAATGAGGGCTTAAAAGGCTTATAATCTAATAACATGCTCAGAGAATTCTTTTGAGGTCTGGTATGGCACTTATACAGTACTAGACAGTTGTTTCGCCCTTTCAGACTCATCAGTACTATGGTCCCTTTCGACTCAAAAGGCTCATATCATGTTATTAGATTATCAGATTGTTGGTTTCGAGGCAGGTCTATAAAAACAGTCGAAAGTATAGGTTAGACCGAATTTGCCTTCATATGGATCCCACGGTGATAGCTAAATCATAGAAGAAAATAAACTACAGTCGTTGACAAAATTCGGCCTAAGCCTAAGTCTAAGCTACTTTTCTAAGTAAAATAATCGTTATTAGTTGGGAAAACACTTAGCAGGAAAAAGTACTACTTCAAACAAAAATGTTTCTTTTCATAAAAATCTGTCTAAATTCATTTTATTTTTGACTGCCACTTGCAGTGGTATGATGTTACAATATACCCAATATGTGGAGTGCTGTGCAAAAACGTTTGCGTCAGCCGGGATTCGAACCCAGATCTCTCTTTCCAGGAGCGTATGCTAACCGTTGCACTACCGACGCTCGTTTTGCACAGCACTCTTATCGGAAAGAGTGAGACTTGGGTTCGAATCCCGGCTGATGCAAACGTTTTTGCACAGCACTCCACATATTGGGTATAAAAATCTGTATTTTGCCGACCTTTGAACTTAACACCTAGATGGCGTTTTGAGCATGAACATATATAAATTTGCATAGATGTCCTCGGAAATCATAGAAGGAACTGGATGGAGCATACCTAGTAGACTTCATTTGAAATGGTACTTCTAGACAAATTTCAAAAAAAAACGAAGAACAGATGAAGAAGACACCCACCGATTACACACAGTTTATGTGAAAGAAAGGCGGTTGGTAACGGAATGTGGCCTTTACTGAAATAGAGGGAAACATTTCATTGCTTGAAACAGAATAAACCCACATTTACACATACCTATCACTCAACGGACCAATTACACTAAGTAAGTAAACGAAAAAGAAAGCATTGACGATCAACAGAGGAAACAGCACTCGTTGCAAGTTCGAGGAATTCCCATATATTCATATCAACCTGAATGAGAAAAAAAAGCGGTTCTCTTCTGTTAGGCGGCATGGAATGGAGAAACGTCCACTCTCGCTCGGCAAGAGTTTTTTCATAAGAGTGTTAGTCAATCATTCGAAAGCTTAAATCTCTGGCTACAGCGCTATGCGCTCCTTTTTTGAAAGAGCCCTTTTATAACGCTGTAGCACTCAAAATAGAATTATGTTAAACACCGGCCGCGCGTTTCCTCTATCACTCCGCTGGAACCACGAAAGGCGTATGGACGTGTAGAGGAAACTTTTAGTAATAAAGTCATACATTTTATATAGAGTTCTTTTCAAAGCGGAGAGAAAAACCCTAGACTCAGATGACGAAAAATCGCTTCCCTCGCGTGACGCGCCAATGCCATCGATCAATCGATCGCAGGACGCCGAATTGAATCTACGGCCTGCAGACAACCAGAGCGCACAAGGCCAATAAACAAGCGCGCCGTAATTGTGAATCTCAATCTTATTTTCTCTGCTACACTGCAGTGAGACGGTTTTTTCCAGAAGAAAAGCATAGCGTTGGAATCGTTGGAACCTACACTATCGAATGGTTTCTTATAGCCTGAAAGAAGAACTCTGTCATACGACGAATACACGTGTGTGAAACACAAAAGTATCCCTTCCTCTACAGTGTCATAAAAAGGCTTCTTCAAAAAGCGGCCACGTAGCGCAGTAGCCAGAGATTTAAGCTTTCGAATCATTACCAAGAGTGCAACGGAAACTCCTTGTCCATCGGAAGAGGTCGTTTCTTCATCCTGCGCTGTCTAACAGAAAAGAATTCAAAAAGTTTCATGTGATTGACACGAATTTCTTGATTCAACCGTCCTTTTAGCAGTGGTATAATGTAGTGACTACTTATTTAGTAATGTCGAGTGTTATGCAAAGCTGTGAACCTCGGACAGGAACTGAACCTGCGCCTCACACATCCCGGAAGAAATCAAGATCGATTCCCATCTCTAAAATCCGAAGTTCTGCACACCACTCAATATATTCGATACAAAACGCTTGATTTCAATGAGATTAGAAGAGTTTCCGAATGAAAAATCAACTGTTTAATCTTTTCAAGAACCCGAACGGTACATTTCGCACACTGCCGCCGGCGACGTACAATCACACTCAACTACTGTGACGGCGGCGTCAGCGTCCAGTGGGAAAATCAGCCACAGACAGCCAGACATGCGTGCACAGATAATAGGCAACGCTGCGTCACGTGAGAAAGCCGCGTCTCGTGGGAAAGCGACGTCGCGACGCCGCCTTGCCTACACAACTTTGGTCGTCAGAGGGTTAACTCTCATGATACAGAAAAAAGCCAATCTCAACTTTGTCTCATTTATTCAAATCAAGAAAAAGACAGCACTGACAGATATTGGTGCTTAAGGAATACGCCCAAAACCTAGCTGTTCTTCAGAAAAACGTTTGAAATCTGAACAAATTGATACTTTTCCGTTTGCAGCACAGATTTTCAAGATCCCCTACGCTAGGCAGGAGGTTTTCATAGTGTCAGTAATCATTCTAAAGCTCAAATTTCAATCTAGTGCTATCATGTGGCCGTTTTTTGAAAAGACCCTTTTGCAACGCTGCAAAATCCGCAATAAGATTACGTTTCACAAGAGCATATTTCTCACCGTACAGAGCCTCGTTTTCAGAGTATTAGTAACCATTCGATAGCGTAAAATTCACAGATTTCAAAGCTGTTTTTATGTCTTCAAAAGACCGTTTCTCTGCAACGAAGCGGGAATTTACGATCGACACTCATGCGCGAGCAAGGTGGTCCTCGGCTAATACACGGGCCGCGAGGTGGGGGGCAGAGGGGGGGGTCGACGCGACATCAATCGCTGGCACCTAAGTGAGGTGTATTTGATTAGGAATTGTTTCTACGCTTTGGAAGAAACTACAGATCAAACGTGTGATTCTGATACTAGAAGATTTTCTCTACACGTTCATGTGCTTTCTCGTGCTTCCAGAGCAATAATAGTTGAATGTAAGGGCGATGTGAAATATAATCTTATTTTCAATTTTTTAGCTCTATAAAAGGTCTTTTCAGAAAATCGACCACGTACACGGAGAGTTTGAGATTCAAGCTTTCGAATGATTATTAACACACCTACGGAAACTTCTTGTCCAGCGTAGGGGATAGGCTTGAAAATCTCCGTATCAAATGAAAAAGTACTGAAAAATTATTCCTGAAAATTGTAGAATCAAAGAAAACCTTCAGAAGATCTAATAAAAATCCTTAGACCTACAAAAACCTGGGGAAAACCCAGGGTTAAAAAACTCGACTGAAGTCTGATCTAACTGTTACTAACCTTTACTAATTACCTGACATCAGAATCTGAGGGTTTGTCCTGCCTGATCGTCGTCCGAACCGCCAACCTAAATACCCATAAAGCTACGCGGGCCATTGAGGAGTACTGTATCAAAAGTAAGCGTCATGTTAAATGTGCCGATGCGGGTTACGTCTATTTGCGACGGCACCCGGTTACCGTAATGCTCTTCGGTTTTCGGTCAGTGTGCGACATCGTCGGCCACTTATACCTGTCATTCTGTCCGTTCTGCTGCCATGACGTCATCGTTCCTCTTTTCATCCTTTCATTCCTTCATTCCGTAGCTTTCATCCTTTCAATCTCCTTTCTCTCAGTCATTCTCCCCTATCAGTTCGTGGCGTTTTTCTGAGGCGAACCGTCGCCGGTCTCTTATTGATTTTGCGTCCGTCAATATCTACGAGGGTTGCAGTTGTCAGTAGACGGACAGGCTGGCTCCCGTTTTATAGAGAGAGAGCCACCGGCCGGTCCCCCGTCGATATTACACCCTCTCGAGTTTTCCCATATGATTCCAGATGATTTTCTCTGACTGAAATCGATTGGAGACTGCCCTTGACGCCACCTTTTCAAGCCCAAACCCCTCTTGGAAGTCTCATTAATCCTGTAATAATCATTTCTAAAGACCTCTACTATCATTCTCTACTAGTTTAGAGCTCGAAAATTGCCTGCAGGATGAGATAGAGGATAAATTTGGGTTCTCTCTGTTACAAGAGAACAAATGAAAAGCCGATCTTATTCGCTGTAAAGGAACTTTTCCGAGGAGTATTAGTAATCATTCTAACTTAATTCTCTGGCTACAGCCCCACGTCGTCGGTTTTTCAAAACACTTTTTTATAACGCTGTAAAATTCAAAATAAAGTTATGTTTCCCACTCGCCTTCCGCCCTCATTTTAATCGCACGTATTATTCACTGGCAGCACTAAAAGCATATCAGCGTATAGAGAATTTTTCATAGTATCAAGGGCATACGTTTTTATCTAAAATTTTTGTGATGCAGTGAAAATATAGCCAATTGAATAAGAATATTCCAGACGTCGCCCCGCCCCTGTCCCGCCACTCCCCTCTCCGTGAATTAGTCGGTAAGCAAGGTTGTCAGAGATCTGGAACTCTATCGATTTTCTCTGCTAAACTTCTTCTTCTTTTGGAAAATTAGTATAGCGTTGGAATCATTGAAATTTACGCTATCGAATGATTACTAATACTCTGAAGAAAAGCTCTGTCCGACGAGTTTTGAAGCACAAATCTTTTCTTTCTCCTAAAGCGCTATCAAAGAAGCTTTTTCAAAAACGAACACATTTTTGTGTTCTTCGGAAGTTGTGCATGAGTACTGGCACTCAAACGTAAGAGTTTTATTCAGCGTAGTATGGGCGAGATAAGGAAAAAAACACGTTGTTGTGTGAAACAAAATTTTGTTTTGGATTTTACAACGCCAGAAAAGCGTATTTTCAAAAAAGCGAGTGCGTAGGGCTCTAGACAGAGATTCAAGCTTTCGAATGACTACTTACGCTCCTATGGAAAGTTCCTGTCTGGCGAATGAGATCGATGATTAAATTTGTCGCCGTCTAACCTGTAAATATCAGCTCCACTATCATTCTCATCAAACTTACAGCTCGAAAATGGCTTACGTCATGAGATAGAGGACATATTTGATCTGCGAAGCTCCTTAGAAATCAATGAAACGAGCGCATACGTATTGAATCCCCGCGGGCACTCCAAACCAGTTCTGTTGAAATTTGGAGGGGGGAGGGGGGGGGGCGGTCGAATATAGTGAACTTTTAGTCAGTAGAAGGACATCACCTGAAAGGGTATGAACTCAGTGATTTGACTTTTTTTCTCTTGTTTTGTCAGGAGATCTCAGACGGGGATCGAACTCGCCTTCTCACCCTTTCTGGGACTCGTGCCATCCAATCGCACTGTCCGAGGCTCCTGTTCATGCTATCACTTCTCTTTGCAACTGGTTTCTCATAAATCATATTTTTTCATTGAGATGGACTATTATTGCACTTTTTTTCCGCGGGCGACATGCGGTGAGCGTGGACTGTATGTGCCCGGCGTGCTGTGCCTGGACGCCGAGTGTTGTATGCCCATCGGACGCGCGTGAGCCGAGCTCCACCCCAGCACTCTCCGGCAGTCAACACGAATGCCCGTTGGAGTGCCACGGCCAGGCTATCCTCGAGACTGCAAGGAGACATGCCCGACCAGTCTTCTTACGTCGTTCATGAAGAAGACGATAAGTGAATCGAATGCTAGAGGTACTGGGATGCGCACAATAAAAATTGTGATGTCAAGTCGTTTAAATAAATAAATAAATAAAAATCTTCGCGTAAATTTCTCAGTTGTAGTCCGTCTGAGCTTCTCTCAGCAGTAGAGATCGCAAATTTGTGTTTTGATCTACTGTTTTCTTGCGTTTTACTCGACATCCGAGCCAAGCAATGTGTGTCTCCTCGGTGATGTTGAATGATTTCAGGCCCATGAAATGGACGTGACTACAGCTGCCAGTAGTGCTGCTGATCTTCTGAAGGCCGAGCAGGCCATGTATGGACCGTTCTTCGGGACTCTCGGTGTGACGAGCGCTATGATCTTCACAGCAGCCGGATCAGCCTATGGTACCGCAAAGTCGGGCACCGGAATCGCCTCGATGGCCGTCGCTCGACCCGATCTCGTCATGAAGGCTATCATCCCTGTGGTAATGGCCGGTATTGTCGCCATCTACGGCCTCGTAGTCGCCGTGATCGTCTCGGGTAAGGTGGCCCCCGGAGGCCCGGACTACACCGTGAATCAGGCCTTCGCTCAGTTCGCTGGTGGCCTCGTGTGTGGTCTATGTGGACTGGGAGCTGGATATGCTATTGGAATAGCTGGAGACGCAGGAGTGAGAGCCCTCTCACAACAACCGCGTATTTTCGTTGGTATGATTCTGATGTTGATTTTCGCCGAAGTTCTTGGCCTGTATGGAATGATCGTAGCGTTAATCTTGGGTACTGTGTAGATCAAATCCTTCCGAGTTCTCTGTTTGTATTTTTTGTAGTGAATGTATCAAATTGGATGTGATTTTTTCTTTCCTTTGTAGTAAACACCTTTTATGAAATGCTATTTGTTGTGGAATTTTGTTTTCAATTGTATTTTGTGAATAAATCTTTACCAAGGAGTCTTTTTCTCGTGATTCTAGCGTGGTTGTTCTCGCCGAAGAGTATTCTGTGATGCTTTTGATGACATTCGATTCCTAACATCTTCTTCCAGAAAGATGTCTTATGACCTCGCCACTGCAGAGACACCAGCGTACGCTCCTTTTTTCGGGTACATGGGAGCCGCTTCTGCTCAGGTATTTTCAGTTTTCTATCAGACTTGTTTGTTTATGATTTTCAGCACCCTGGACTATCGATTGAACTCGGCATTGAGCAAATAAATCCGGATTTTCTCCGTCGAGGTATACGAGGTTGTTAACAACAGTATGTGTTCCGGACAGTGCAGACAACAGTATGGCTGACGTTTTGCGGCAGGGTCAAATTCAGGGCCTGGAGGGGTTAGATTGACGTCCATTCTACTCAGTCTGACATTTTTATAACCAAACCAGATACAACATAGTATACAAGGATTTAATCGCTTATTAAGTAGCTTCTATCAAACGCTCAATGTTCTGTCGTTCTACGCTCCTTCAGATAATATTAGGCCGTTCCATAGTTTTGGCATTAGAGCTGTAAACACAAATTAATTAACTGGAACAATTGAAGTAGCCTGATTTTGGTTCCACTGCTTATAATTTGATATCAACTTGCTTATACTCGCTTTAAAATGGAACTGTCTTGAGAACAACTTCGCTTGCTATTCATGCACGAATGGCGCGTAGAGAAGCGGCGCGCGCATGATTAACAGAGCTTGGGACGATGATACTGTTGCAAAAAGGACGGCTCTGAAGTGGTTCGCGAAGTTCAAAGCTGGAGGAGTAACCTGGAGGATTACTCGCGCTCTGGCCGTCCGCAGTAAGCTCTATTAATCTTACGCGCCGTTTCACTACCGTTTTCCCCTACGCACCATGCGTGCAAGAGTAGAAAGCGGTTTTGTTCTTAAGTCAGCTCCATCTTGAAGCCAGTATAGGCGAGTTGTCAGTCAAAATGTTGCCAAGAATATGCACAATTAAACACAACCAAAATCATGCAGTTTTTTCTTCTGGTTAATAAACGCGAGTGTTTATTGCCCTATTTCCAAAACTAATGGAACGACCTAATATTAGAGATCAGCTGCATCGAATCTTACATTGGCGAGTTTATGGGCCTCCTGGGAGAAATCTTCGAAGTAGATGTAACCATCCTCGAACAGGAACATAAGACGTTAAGCTCTCGAGCGTTTTGGATCTATGCCGAATGTCTCAAACTGAACAGCAAAGGTGGATGCTTTCTGATCACACGTGATTCTGCGTCATATATCAGATAAATTTTTGTGGGCCTGAGCGACGCACACACCTCGACCATGTAATGGTTGGTGCGACTGGACTAAATAATTACTTATGGATCCGAAAAAGCTAAACGTTATGCTATTATGGCTGTGGCTATTAAGGTATTTGGCATGGTAGCTTACAAGTCAGCATGACTCTTCCAGACCCTGTAGAGGGCGAAACCATTGAAACGTTTACCTATAGCGTTGTCTATATTGCACTAAAGAGATCTACTGCTAATAGTTATATGGTTTTCGGACTTGTTCCAAGCCCAAGACTACTCTTCTTCAGATTATATAATTTCCTAGGTCATGAATTTGTTGGTCATGAAATTAACCGCGTTGAAAGAACTATCAAAATCGTCTACGAGTGCTTCGTCGAAATGTTTTTGAAGCAGTGCCATTTCTGGGTACGGGATCCCGAGAACGCGTGTGTCGTAGTGGTCAGAGGTGCTCTGCGACACACACGTGATCGACCAGGCTATGGTCGATGATTCGATCGTAAGGCTCATCATGCCTTCCATCTCTTCAGGGTCGGTGAATTGATGCGGGACTTCTTTCGGAGGATACCAGCACTGGCTTGGTCGGTCGATAGCAAATCGCGAGTTATTCTATAGGCCAGATATGCTACAGTCACTCCAGACTATACTAGGAGAAGCCGAATGCATGTCGTATTCCCTAAGGATTGATCATCACTGATAGCTTTATCCTTTTAGTTTCAGGAGATTTCCGACATCCCAAGCCACTGCTAATCTCAATAGTATTTCTTTCTAATGAACCTTTCTCAGGCAGCCTTTTGTTCATGTATCAATTCAGATCTTCACCGTTTTGGGTGCTGCATACGGTACGGCTAAGTCGGCCGTTGGTATCTGCTCGATGGGAGTGATGCGACCAGAACTAATCATGAAGTCGGTGATTCCCGTAATTATGGCTGGTATCATTGGTATCTATGGACTAGTCGTGGCAATGGTTCTCAAAGGCAAAGTGACAGCATCCAGTGATGGTTATAATCTCAACAAAGGATTTGCCCATCTTGCTGCTGGTCTCACGTGCGGCTTATTGCGGTCTTGGAGCCGGATACGCCATCGGAATAGTTGGAGATGCTGGAGTTCGTGGGACCGCTCAACAACCTCGTCTTTTTGTGGGAATGATCCTCATTCTTATCTTCTCTGAGGTAAGCTTTGAACTTTGTATAATGCAGACGAAATCTTTCTCTATGCCTTTTGGCACTGGTTACGTATTAACAATCCAAATCGAAGACTACTGAGCGGTATGCAAAACATTCGATATCAGGTGCCAGTTGAACTCCACGCATACGGGGGCGACGCATATGTGATCACTAAATTAGCTCCTTTCAATATTATTTGAGCCAACATATCATGTGGTCTGGTAAGGGCTCTTGTACAGCCCGAGACACGTGTTTCGTCCTTACAGACTCATCAGCCGGGCAGAACGCGTCGTCTGTCGATCTTTTTATAGTCAGTTCTCTCGAGAGCGTTACACTCCTTATAAAGAGTTGTTGAAGACGTACGTTTTACACTCTATGTCAGGCAAAATTTTCACCTAACACAGAGTGTTTTCGCACTCGATTGCTAGTCTGTAGGGACGAAACACGTGTCTCGGGCTGTACAAGAGCCCTTACCAGACTACATGACATGTTGGCTCAAATAATAATGAAAGGATCTATTGGAATTTGAGCGTGGTCTCAATAAAGCACTTGAAGGAAAGGTAAACTAGCTCCGTTGAAAGTTCGTTACTCACAGCTGCAGTAGAAGAGTGGTAACAGAGCGATGGTATTGGTTGTGTAGTGGTATCACGCTCCCGGTTTAAGGGAAACGCGGGTTCAGCGTTCATTTGTTGTCAAATGTTTTGCGTACGAAGACTCTATAAATTGTTTTCTATATATCTAGGAGAATTGAGTGGTGAGCAAAATGAGGCCTCAGGCGGGAATCGAACCCACGTTCCATCCTATCCGGAGCCGCGTGCTCTACCACTACACCACTGAGGCACATTAGCCCGACCACTCATTCTTCAACATCTCAATGTTAGCTACCAGCCACCAACCTTTGACAGGTGTGGTCGGGTATGCGATTCCGCTTTATAAACCCAGTTGAGCTGACAGCTATTCTAATTACTAATACTCGACATTAATAGCATTTTTCAATGCATTTCGCATTGTTGAAGAATGAGTTTGCCGGGCAAATGTGCCTCAGTGGTGTAGTGGTAGAGCACGCGTCCCGGATAGGATTAAAACGGTGGGTTTGATTTCCGCCTGAGGCCGCGTTTTTGCTCACCACTCAATTCTCTTAGATATTTAGAAAACATCATAACAATGCGAAATGCATTGAAAAATACTATTAATGTCTATAAATTGTGATGATGGCATATTTGGTGTTTTAGAGATACGAATATAATCACTTACAGCATCTTAACTGTCCTCGCATATGCCTGATAATCATTATTTGAGCCACGCATGTCAGCTCTTCATTGACAGACCACTGACATGCGTGGCTCAAATAACGATTATCAGGCATATTGAAATTTGAGTTGTGGTCTCAAGAAAACACTCGAAATGAAAGATATCTTCGCATACCTGCTAACACATTCGAATTCGCCGTTTTCCAGGTACTCGGTCTCTACGGTATGATAGTGGCTCTTATTCTTGGAACATCATAAAAATGGATCTGCAAGAAAAGCTAGGTGTATCTGTCCCTTTTCTGAGTCGAGTATGTCCATGCTGATGTTTACTTTGTGTCGCGAATCTTTTCACTTCATTATTTCCTCTTCTATGCTTGACAAGTGTTGTCAGTTTGAACTTTATCTTCTCCTTGTGTCAATGCGTCCGCAACTACCCCTATCCCGAAAATTTTTGGCTCTCTAATATCCCATGAAAACTTGTAAACAATGAATGCTAATGACGTCTGAATTCTATCTCTCACATAATATATTGCTGCGTATTATACTTTTGAAGTTAATATAGTTTTTATTCTAGTGTGAATAAAATTACTTTCTATGCTGGTTTCTTGTGAACAAAGTGTAGGAGAATGTCTGGTATCATTCCACTTTGAATGGTTATCTGAAGTCTGGTGTCGTGGTTCCATAAATTTGATGCCATTCTGGCCCACAAACTTGGTCCAGAGGTATTTGTCAGGAGAGAATTGAGATCAAATTTTTCGGAATTTGAAAGATTTTGTAGATTTTTTGCAGTTTCTCTGATGGCCAGAGATCTCTCCCTGTCTTGTTATTGTTATGCGCTAGTCGATACCGCAACTACAGAGTAGACTATGGTGTCATCGGTAAAACAACTTGTTTTTCTAACCCCATCGCGGCGATTTCCGGTTCTGGTGATAGCCAGCGCACCTCATAGTGTTGAGAACACACCACTTATAGAAAATAAAGCGCGTGTGACGCAGCGTTTAGAGTGCCGCGCCGCGCACCCGAGGTCGTTTGTTCCATCCCGACCAAAGCTCATTAGGTTTTCCACATCTCCGGGGTCGGCGAATCTGTACTAGAATTGTCCTGGAGGGTAGCAGCACTACGTGATACGTCGATAGGTTACTGCGAGTTTCTCTAAGGCCAGATATGCCTTCAGTCACCTCGAACGATGCCTGATGGGGTCGAATGCGTGGGCCATCCGCCAGGAACTGATCGACGCCGACAGCTTTATCCTTCATAGTTGATGGCTTACGGCTGATAGTTAGCATGTAGACATTACCTTCCAATCGACTGTTTTTGAACATCGCTATCAACATGTGACAAATTTTGTTATTTTTTTGAAGCTTTTTTTGAGGTAGATGCGTCAGTGACTTGTGGACGTTTCGGATGTATCGCCCGCCTCGCCAGAGCCACACATCCCAATAGTCAACCCTACTGTGTAGCAGCGATGAGGAGCGCGTGAGATCGTGCTATCACTATAAACACGTCTCCCTATTGCTGCTACAAAGTAGGGTTAATTAGTGGGCCGTGTGGCTCTAATGAGGCGGGCGATATCGCCGAAAACATACGTAAACCAAAAGTTCAAAACATTCTGACAGCTTTATCATCTGATCTTTCAAAAGAAAATTTATTGAGTTTAGTTACAGTTGAATGGATGAATTCAGAGGAAAGCTTTGGACCTATAGCGAAAGCGGTTTTTGATCGGCAGATCAACGATTCGGCCACTTTCCTATGTGCCTGGATAGTCGAGTTAGGGCTTTTCAGGTCGTCACCACCTGGCACTTGTGGCACTTGGCGGCGACTGTGTTATGTCATGATCTCTCGCATTGATTCATGGGCAATGATCTACTCACGGTTTGGTTCCAGATGGAAAGGCGAAGGCCCAATTCCTGTAAACCCTCGAGGCCTTGGTGAATCCATCCAACAACTGTTCTGCCCATCGCGGTTGCTCTATATCCAGGGAGTACTGACTTTGGCCAGGGCCAGGCCCTAAGGCTACATGTAGCTTTTCAAAAGATGGTTTTAATCCTACCTCTCTGACATACTATAAACGGCTCGCCTAGCGCAGTGGTTATAGGTGTCGTAGGCCTAGCAAGTGGTCGTTCTCTCAATTCTGGGTTCTTTCGTATTAGGAGGGAACAGATGAAAAAATGATCTCATTTCTTCGAAGGGAACTTTTTGTGGGAGGGTTAGTAACCACTCGAAAGCTGAGACTTGAGGCTACAAGCCTCACGTCACCGGTTTTCAATACACCCTTCCGTAAAGCTGTGATCTCCGCACAAAACTAGCGCATATTTCTCACTGGACAGAGCTCTTCTTTGGACTAACAGTAATCATAAGATAGCGTAGTGCTTCCCGATGCCAGTGGTGCGCTTATATCCTGAAAAGACCACTTCTCGGCAAGGCACCTCGTAAAGCAAGTTGATTTCGATGTCTGAAAAAGGACGATCCGGAGCGGATTCACGTGGCGGTTGGCGTGGAGGCCACGTGGACTGCTGACCTGATACTTCTCCACGCGTTTATGGGCTCGAAAATCGATGATCGCGTCACAGTTTCCTGGTCGTCGTAGCCACTGCCACGTGAATTCGCGCAGGACCCCGCTACTCTCATGTGGGAAATCGACAGCTGTGCTGCTTCATATTTTGCCTGCTGCGTTTCGGAGAAACGGTCTTTCCAAGATATAGGGACACCGTTGAAATCATAGGCGATCGCGCTATCAAATGATTACTAGTAGTCTAAAGAAAGAGCTCTGTCCGGCGAGAGAAGTGCGTGTCTGAAGCCAAGAAATCTCCTTCAGTAGCAACGTACAAAAGAGTCCTTCTCGGAAACTGGCGAGGTGGGATTGTAGCATAAAGTCTCAGCTTTCGAATGGTTACCAACACTCCTATGAAAATCTTCTCTCCAGCGAATAAGATCGATTTCTCTTTTGTCCCCTCTAATCCGACAGAACCACTTCTTCTTTTGATCGCTTCTTGTAATACTCAGAAAATTTTTGCGATTTTATGCCATTTTATGCCTTAACACTATTTTTCCGCTAAATATATCAAATCAGGTAATGGCACAATAATGAGCAGAGGTAATCCATCGACGATCGGCTACGGTCAGCAAAACAAAATTATGGAGGAAGTGATGATGACTGGTAACATCCCTATTCCAGCACCAGGAAGAGTTGGTTGGTGACTTCATGATGGTTTTTCTACTTTTTTTGGACTCATAGGAAAAGTAGGAAAAGCTGGGAATTTCTTGATGTTTCAGAGTAGCTTCCACAATTTCTTTTTACTAACCTACATCTCATTACTTTCAGCTGTTTTCTAGTTGGGGTTGGTTTATCACAATTGTGATAGATCATATCGAAGAAAGAGTGATCGCCAAACGGGGCTTTGGTGGTCTAGTGGTGGCATGCGTCTTTACTAAAGGTGAAACACGGGTTCGGTTCCCTCCTAACCTCGGGTTTACAAGTGCCACGCAACCTTAGGTGATTACTTCCCATTGATCTATATGAATTCTTTATCTGACTGCTTCTTAGCGGCAGTGCGATCTTATAAACATACATCTGTTGTTGAGTGGTATGCAAAATTTTCGACCTCAGGCGCAAATTGAACCCGTGTTCCACCCGTACGGGCGCGCGTGCTACCACTACGCCATCGAAGAAAGAATGGTATCTAGAAGCAGTAACATTAGTGGTGTAGTGGTAACATAAGACCTGTTGGAGTGAAGCGCTAGTTCAATCCCGCCTAGGGTCCAGTGATTTGCGTATAACTCAACGTTTTTGAATGTATAGTTTCTCTTTTCTAAAAGAAGTGCGGGCTGTTATAATTTTTAAATTAGTCACGAAACATTTAGGAATGATGGGAGGTGGAGGAGGAGTGGTTCCTCCGGCTCTCCTCGATGAATCGCGAGTTCCTCGTTTCTATCGTGATGCGATTGCTGCATGTGGTGCTACACAGCACAGTATGCTCCCTCATACTGCTCTAGGTAATTGATTTCACTCTGTTTTCCAGAGATTTGACCTCTCGAATGAGGATGCGATTTTCTGCGGAAATTTTTCTCTCGATGGAGTACTACCGCTTCTCAATCATATATTTCTGTATACTATGCATAGCACGAATTTGGAAGGAATAAATTTGTCGGCTAGCGACGTCGACGTCTTTGTGTTCTTCAGCACTGATTTGACGAGAGTCGAACAGCCAGTGGTTCGTTCTCTTTGTGATCTTCTTCTTCATTTCCATTGAGTCGAATCTTCCTCGGTGGATCACCGCTTGATTGAAGGATTTCAGTAATGTTTTTGGATCAGTTCGGTTATTTGGCAGGGAATAAATTAACGATCCTTTCGCTGAAAGATCACTTTTTATAAGGGTGTTAACAATCATTTGAAAGCTTGAATCGGGGGCTATTGCGCTACGTGGCCCTTTCTTGAGAAGGCCTTTTTGTCGCACTGCATTTTCCGAAATTGAATTATATTTCACACCCGCCGCGCGCTTTCATTTTTGTCACGCGTATGATTTAGTGGAAGCGCGAAAAGCATATAAGTGTATAGAGGAAATCTTGTAGTATCAGAGTCATACGTTTTTTCTTTCAAAGCGAAGAATAAATTTCAATTTGGGCATCAAAAATTGTACTTCACATGTGAGTCGTGCCAACGCAATCGATCAAACGCTGTTATGGAGCCCTCTGTGAGCCCTCTTTCCCCGAGATCGTAGGTTAGCTGAACAACGACTACCTACTCATGCGAACTCAGTCTTATTTTCCCTGCTACATCGCAGTGAAATGCTCCTCTCAGAAAACAAAATATAGCGTTAGAATCACCGAAACTTACTCTATCGAATGGTTATCCTCATGACTCAGTTAACAGTTCTATACTGCGAGAAATATGCATGTGTGAAACACAAACACTGTCTTGTTGCTATAGCGCTGTTAGGAATGCTTTTCCTCGAAGCAAGCACATTTCTGAATTTTCCGAGATTCGGCCCCTCGAACCTTCAGTGACAGTCTTAAGAAAGAGTTTTGTTGAGCGAAATATAAATGAACTAATGAGAAAAGCACTAAGCGCGTGTGAAACATCATTTTGAATGCTACGTTGTTATAAAAAGACTTCCAAGAAGTGGCCACATAGCGCAGTAGCCAGAGATTTGAGCTTTCGAGTGATTACTAAAACTCTTATGAAAAGTTCTTGTCCATCGAAAGGATCGTTTCTTCATACCCTGTCGAATAATCGAAGTGAACCATGCTAACTCAAGAGTCAGGTTCTTCGATCGAGCAGTTTTTTCACCGAATAAGATTTGACCGACTTGAGCGAAAAGAGGACGGAATACACAACGAGAACGAATGACTGTGGGCAATCGACTCGAATCATCGACTCTGAAAGAGGCGAGGATGTCACACCCTTAGCCTATGGTCAAAACCTTAGCCTATGGAAGTTGCTTTTATCAGCTTCGTGATATTCACTCGAGTAACAAAGATTTTTCAAATGTCTAATGATGGCGAATGTGAAGGAAAATTGATTTTTGCATTATTACCACCCGTTTCAATCATTTCACCATTTCTTAACTGTGAGATTCAATTAACCTGTTGTATAAATTTGTACTGGTATAATCACATCCTATATCTTACAACTTCATAGCGATTTTATGATGTAACTGTATATACAAAAGTGTTAAGTCATATGGAAAACCTTGAACCTTGGACGAAAGTTATACCCGTGTCTCACCCTCGCAGGGCGGGTTCTAATCACTGCATTCTTAAGCCCTAAGGGAGGACGTGTACCGGCTGTGGTACACGGTTGTTTGAAGACTTTCTTCGCCGGAGAGAACTTCTCTCTCGAACATTTGGTAATCATCTGAAAGTTTGAATCTCTGCGATGCTAGCATTATGTCCTAATTTTAGATAAGCCTTTTTATTACGTTGTAGTAGCGCAAATAAAACTATGTTTCACATTCAGTCTGCTTTATTTCCTCAGCTTGGGCTTGTATATGGCCCTTCGTCAAATTACTTTCAGGCTTTCAATACCCCACATCTCTAGAATTTCGATGCTATGATTGGTGTTTTGATAGGTTATCATAGAACCTTGTAAGAGATTAAAAAGGACTACGTTTCGCACTCCAAGTTTTCGTCGTACAGAAAAGTCTTGTATGCACGAAAAGCATATGATCATGTAGAGAAATTCATGGAATATCTGAGCAACACAGGAAATCTAAGGTATTATTTTCCACATGGGCAAAAAACTCTAATTGAATAATGAAAATCGCGCCTCTCTTGAGAGTTGGGCTGTGCATTCGATCATCTGCCGTCATTGAAGGGTTCAGTACACAATTATAATATTAATATTGATACCAAAGCAGTAAGATGAAAATTTCTGGTAATGTGGCACACGCCTTCGGAAAAGGTAAGACAATGGTTTGGCGCTCATCCGAGGTTCAAAGTTTTGCTTACCACCTAACATTTTTGGATCTGTACTTATATAACACATAGCTTCTGATGGTTACAGTGTATAACTTGATGGTAACATCTGGGCTACCAAGATCGGTGCTCTCGTACATTTGGTCAGCTGTAAACCGAACTCTTCCTGGCCAACTGACTCGCCCAGAATTTTTTTCTTGTCTAGCGCTCATAGCATTAGCTCAGGTACGATCCTTTACCATGCTCCATAGATTGACTATTCTCCACTATTCTTTTTAGAATGTGGTGATAGTTTTTTTTAATGTATTGATTTTATAGAAGGGAGAATCGTTAGTCGCTCTCTCCACCATGTCATCACTTCCGATTCCTTTTCTACAGCCTATACAAGTTCCTGCGGAGCAGCCACTTCCTGCTCCGGTAGTCAATGTTGCGAAACCAGCCACGTTGGTCATCGGTGTTCTTTCTTTCTTCTCTTTCAATTTCAAGGCATAAAATCTTGGTTACTGAAGTTTAATTGTCCAATTTTGAGGTGGTTGAACGGTTTCGATCACAGTGGGTCTTAGTATGAAGTTTTTCTTCTTGTTTGCTTCAGATCTGTAACGCCTAAACAACAGCGGCAAACCTCGTCGTTTATTCCTACCTCTCTGTTGCCAAGCAGACGAAGTAATGTGAAGAAAGAAGTTGATTTACTTGGCGAACCAATACCACCGTGTAGTGCAGCGAAAGATGAGGAGTCTACAGCTCAAATAAAATCAGTTGGTTAGTGTTTGTTTTGTGAAGCACTGGTGTCTCACTTATTTGTTAAGTCGCCTGTATCACCTGCCGTTCCGATGATCGTTGAGTGACTCGTACGAGCACCAGTAAAGCCTCCATTTTTCCCTTTTGCGTTGAAGAGTAGCCCAATGGGTCTCTTTCGCTATAGGGATTCGTTGAGCATCGTGCCTGGCCTCTAGGTCTTCCGGAAGAAATTGAACCATTAGATCGGTGCTCTTACTGAGGTGAGCTTACTTCCCGAGGAATCCAGAACGGCTTGCGTCTATCGATCGTCGTTAAGACGCGTTATATTCCCCCCCCCCCCCCCCCCCCTATCTTCGATATCCGACTGTGTAGAACGTAGCTTCTTATTTCGATTGAGAAATTCTGTTCTGTGTTTATTATAAGATATTATATCAGACTCCTCGTTGAACGACCAACAGCCTTCTGCTGGTGTTTACTCCTCAGCTCTGAATGATCTATACGGCATCGATCTGTCGGATATTGCTAGTACACAGTCCACAGTCTCTCATAGTCTTAACTCTTCAACGAAGCAGTTAAAGAATGGAGAGGATGGTATGGGTATGTTTACCCCTCAATCTTTTTCTTTTTCTCCTTTGAAAGAGGTTTTTTGATGTCTTAATGGTCATCATTGATATCATTCAATATTGAAGTATCAACTGCAAGTGAGTTCTCTATGTGTTGTTCAACAGCTTCTGAAATCAACGGATCAGTTGATATGTCGCCTATTATCTCTCAAGAACTGCTGGAATGTTGGGAAAAGATTATCGTTGCTGCTGCCGACATATTCAAGGTATATCTTCTGACAACTTCTGACGTTTCAACCCCTTTGTTTCTGTTGCTTTGTTTCTCTCGTGGAATCCAGAATCACGTAGGATGCTGACAAACTTCTTGGTTCGACAACCGATAGTGTCCTTAAAGAAGTTGCTCAGACAGAACGTGGTGATGGCTATTTGAGGTGAGCAAGTATTTCTTTATCTTCTGCAGGACTCTCAACTATTCGTTCTAATTCGTTCAGTGTATCATTGGTTCATTTCCGTTAGGTAGCGCGGGAGCGCTGGATGGAGAAACCATTCTTTTTGCTGGACAAGAACTTTTGGCAGGAGTGTTAGTAGTCATTCGGAAGCTTAAATTCTGGCTAGTGCGCTGCATGGTCGTTCTTTGAAAATACCATTTATAGCGCTCTAAATTTCGAAATAAAATTTTGCTTTAATTCGGCCGTGCATTATTACTGCTACTTCGCTGGGAGCACGAAAGGCATATGAACGTGTAGAAAAAATCTTGCAGTATCAGATTCAAACGTTTGGTCCGGAGTTTCTTTCAAAGCGGAGAACAATATCCTAATTGAATGAGAAAAATTGCACTTACATATTTCCACGCATCAGCGCGATCGATCAACCTCCGTGTTGAGATCGCGGGTGGCCCCCGCTGCGTGCCTCCCCCACCCCGTACATTAGCCTAGAAACAGTCACCCATATATGTGGGTCAGTCTTATTTTCCCTGTTACTCTTCTGAGAAACCGTGTTTTTAGAAAATAAGTACAGCATTGGAGTCGTTAGATCTTACGCTATCGAATGATTACTAATAGTCTATAGGAAGAGCTCTGTCCTGCGAGTAACATACGCGTGTGGAACACAAATGCTTTACTTTCGCTGAAACGCTATAAAGGACTTTTGAAAAATGGCCACGTAGCGCAGTAGTCGGAGATCTAAGCTTTCGAGTAGTTACTAATGTTCTTATGAAGAAATTTTGTTCAACGAACGGGATCGCTTCTTCATCCCGTGCTACCTAATGGAAAAGTACCTATAAATTTTTATATTTCACTATCAGAAGGCAAGCAATATCCTCTTTCTTTTTCCCATTGACTATTTCGACGTTACTTGTGCGAAGTCATTGTTCAGTGGTTCTTATAAGGCTTCTAAGTAGCACAAATTTGTGTTCTCAGCGGAATTCTCAGAAATTCTTCTGGCCGTTCTTTCTAAAATCCAGTGATTTTAATCGATTTAGATGCTTGAATCGTTTATATTTTGTCGTGTGTCGAGTTGAACGGTCGGCAGGTATTGACTTACCGAAGAAATGCCTCGATGAAATAATGACGTGCCGTAGCATTTGGAAGCGATTGAGCAGTTTCATGGAAGGATCCGAAGAAGAGGAGGACACATGTAATGGAGGATCGGGAAAGTGCGTAAACATTATTTACATGTTTGAAATTGCCCGAATTAACCTTTACATTCGTCCTTCCTATTTCATAGACTAGTACAGGCAATTATGCATTGAGTCATGGTGGAGTATTTAGTCTTACAACGTTGTTCACTTAGTATGAGTAAGTTTTCCTTTACAGCAGCCATAAGATGAACTCCGCGTTAAGTTCCGATCGCTCATTGATAGTATAAATGATAAGCGTCAGTCAGGCGTTACGTCTTTCCGGAGCCGCCCTTTTGTTAGTAGTAGTCCTGTCCAATAGACATCTGTCCTTAGTTGAGTTTCGCCGTCTAGACTCTCAGAGTACACATCCCCCAGATAATAGAAAATTGATGCAGATCTAGCTGAGAAATAAAAGTCATGGACTGGTGCAGCAATAGAATACAGAAGATTGCTGCATTAGCCGAATATGCATTCAGTGCTTCTTCCTTGTAACAAATGGAGTCGAATGTCCAGGAGAGTTTTGATACGGGCTTCCCTCCTCAGAGATTCTAGATACTGATTCCTTCCATAGAAATTCATCTCCTTATGGAGTTACTTCTCTCATAAATCAGTTGGAGTCAATCTGAGAATACCTTGTAAAACATCGTCAAGACAATCTATACTGCATGCACTACCGGTTTAATGTCACGTTAGTCGGCTGATGAGGTCTAGATCAGTCGGACGAGGAAGCGGAACAAGGCGACATCTGTAAGAGTAAAAAGTTTAGAAAACTTTCATTGTTGATCAATCCCCAAGAGATGCCCCATGCATTCGTCAGATCTGGCATCCTTCAAAGTGATGAACGCACAGTGGCCCTTACAATGACTCGCTTTGACCATCCGATGCATTACGTTAGTGCTGCTATACTCCCAGGCAAGTCCGGTACCAACTCACCAACCGCGGAAGGAGATAGAAGGCTCGATGAGCCTTGAGCAGAGGATCAAGCCATCAATTAACGTGTGCCTAAGAGCACTGTTAACCTCTGCGTCACACGTGCTTTATCCACAAGAGTGGTCATGAATATTAGGCTTGGCTTTATTTTCTTTTTTTTTGTCACCTGATTCCTTGAACTCTAGCAGTTTGATAGGATATGGTTTTTTACGGAAGCTGTGAGCACTGCAATGATGAAAGAAGTGCCAATAGTGATGCAGACTTAGTCAAGTGGTTAAGACGTCCAATTTTTGTTTGGATCTTAAGCCGCCTTATATTCTTTTCGCTTTGCTGCTTGCAGCCTTAATCCATAAATTCGGTAAAGTCCGTATAAGGGTTCGAATGTGATTTGGTGATCTTTCATCACTTTTGTTTATCAATATGTCGTATATTTGATAAAGAGTGCCTTTCCTCGAAATCTCGATGGAGTCGTATCAGAGCGCTCCCAGGTCTTCACCACACGCTGAAGTTCTTCCAGGTGAAGGGCTTCTGCGTCGCAACTAAGTTCCACCGACTTCTGCAAGTATTCGTTGCAGAAGTCAAGGAACTGCTCATTTGTACTCACATGTAAATAGCAAAGTGCGAGGTTATCTATGGCTGGATTTAGTATGGATGTTTGTGTATAGGCTCTGATTCACATGCAGTGCCTACGCAAATGTATAAGTGAAGCAATTACTAGCATCTGATAGCATATCTTGAACCTTTAATGAGGTCTGTTATGCCACTTATACAGTGCTAGACAAGTGTTTCGGCACTGCAGCCCCGTCAGTAGCACAGTGCCTTTCGTTTATAATCACTTGTAAGGGAATAAGTCCCCTACATACAAAATAATCGACACTGAAATATTCCAGATCACCGCATCTCAGGTTGATAAAATCCCCGTTATTGCAGTGACCAACTGTCGATCGCACATGGCTGATAAAATAAATCATACCTTTACATTCGACTGCTTTCATAGACCCCACTCAAAGCAATGTATAATCCGATAACATATCTTGAGACTTTAATGAGGTCTTTCATTGTACTTACACAGTACTAGACACGTGTTTTGGTATTGCCGAGGTTGTAATGCTGAAACACGTGTCTAGCTATATATAAGTGCCATAACGGACCTCATTAAAAGCTCAAAATATGTTAGGTTATAAACTGTTCAAAGCGAAGTCTACATAAGCAGTCGAATGTAAAGGTATGATTCATCTCACCAGCCATGAGAGATCGAGTCACTGCAATGTGGGGAGATTTCATCACCTGAGATGCAGTGATGTATTCATCCGGCTTCGCTTCTTTTGTATGTAGAGAGTTTATTCCACTTCAAGGGATTGGCTGAACCGAAAGGCACCGCACTAGTGATAAGGGTGCAATGCCGAAGCACTTGTACAACACTGTATAAGTGCCATAAATACCTCTCGAAAGGCTTAACATATTCTATCCGGTTATATATTGTTTTGAACGAGGTCGATAAAGGCAGTCGGATTTAATGGTGAAATTAATAGAGTTGTATCGATAAAATTTACCGTTGCCATGAATTTCATGCTATAACTTTTTCATTCCGTCGTTTGATTTCTTCTTTAAGGCATTGCGCGATATGCTGCCAGCCGGTATCGAATGCCGTATACTTTGGTGGACAAACGTATCACTCGGAATGTGCCAATCTTTGGGTGAATGATGTAAATTCATTGCTACCAAACATGCACTTAGATTCCTAAAAGCTTGCTCAACAATTGTACCGTTCCATGGGTATAAGTACAAATGGGACGGCTGGCAATCAAAATGGGTCCATGAGGTAGCTTTCAGAGCCTGTGATTGGAGAATTTGAGCCTAGATTTGTATGAAATTAGAACTTGAATATGCCTCGTCGTTTATTCGTTAATAAGGATTTGTATTTTCCGATAGATAATGAGTTGAATGGTTTGTTACTAATCAACCAAAGTGGACTCTTTCGCTTTTGATTATCATTGATTCCATATTGCGTGTATAATGCTCACTTCATATCTTTCATTTATTGGGTCACCTTTCAGCTTGAACTTCCCTAGTCGACTTTTTCTTCGTGTTTTTTTAAATGTTATTGTTAAGGCAGTAGTGAATACTAAGGGTTTTTATTCGCAAAGTAATGAAGAGCTTTCTATAACTGCTAACATGTCAATAGAGACATTATTACACTTGATTCTGTCAAGGAAATGTGAATGTGAGGTTTCTGTTTGTTCATTTCTTGTCTTTTAGAGTTTTTTTCGACTTTTCAGAGGAAGGATTTCGTCGTTTCAAAACAATTTTCTTAGACAGCATACCTATAAGAGCACATTGAGCAGTATCTGTACTCGATGAGTAATTTTCCTTTCCACTTTTAGCTCGTTGTTGATCAGCAGTCTTTATTTCAAGAGAAAAAAGATGCAAATTTATTACATTTCTACGCAAGGTTGACCAAAGACAAGGTGAATAATTCATCATACAAATATCACTAATATTCAGTTTTGATACCTTGACTAACATTAGGTTTAATACGATTATACTGCATCAATTCGCAATTCAGTGTAATACCGTGGTAGTAATTCGTCTCTCAACTCTATGGGGACTCTGGTGAATCACGTGTGTTGTTTTGAACACACTACTATTTAGAGGCCTTTTTAGCCGGACTAAGCTACTCCAGTAGACTTCTAGTCGTCATTTGATAGCTCGGGAAGCTACAATTCCCATACTATACGGTCTGAAAATGCCGTCTAAGTGTGCTGTAGCAGCGAAGAAAAAAACTGCAGTTCACCGTCGGCTTTTATTGTATGCCCAGCTCTTGTCTGTGCTTAGCTTTTCACTATAGTTTTAATAGTCATTTTACTGTGTTGAAGAGATGATTCCAACGCTACGCTTGCTTTTGTGAAAGACCTTCATAATGCGCTGTAGGAATGAAGGAAAATTACATCTCGCACTATGACTAGCTCGTGGCTATGTGAGAACTCATAAACTGACAAATAATCAAAAATTTTTGAGAGTGGATTGTTGAGAGTTATTGATGAACTTACATCGCATCTAGTGCGTAGTACCATTTATTAAGTTGTCATTCTTTTTCTATAATTCTTCGTACTCTTCGCACATGAGATTTATTTATGCACAGAAACGGGAGGGTTCATAGAAACACATGGATTATCAAAATAATTAGAGAGAACTGGAAAATTCTTTCTAAAACGGCGAGAAAAAAACTACCAAATGGCGAAATTTACCAAGCTCGCAAATCTCTCTGAGCGTTGCGATTTCAAGTGCGGTTCTCAAAAAGTTCAGAGCATCATCATTAAGTATGTCGCGACTAATTTTTTGGCTTCACTAATGGGAGTTCACTCAAGAAACGCTGCCATGTATGCTAGACATTCAATTTGAGCGAGCACTACGTTATTGGGTAACAGTTCTCCAGTTGGCGTTATTTGAATTAAAGATCACTTAAACTCTAATCCAGTCTCTCTCTAGCAAAATCGGTATCGGTTCAACGCTGAGAGCGTTGCTGTTGAAATTTGCTTTTAAACAGCGCGATAATTTTTTTCTGTTTTCAAGCTCTCCGATAAGTTTATCAGATTGGATGCCTTCGTCCTGGAGTTATTAATGGGAATTTTCGAGATGTTTGCTAATGATTGCTTGAAACAAAAGTCATGAACGGACTTTTCATAACATCAAGATATTCATTCCATAAAGATGAGAGCAATCTCTTTTTACACGGACAATTCCAGAACTCAAGAGCCTAATTTTCTCGAAAAAGAAGTAACTAGTTAATTGGTGGGGCTTCGTTAAGCTCAATAACAATCATATCAAGCTTAATAAAATGCGTATTCATACACTAGCATGTAGGAATTCCTAACACGACATCGGCTATAGAGAAATGTGAACATTGTACATCTAGGGTTATTTCTTTGTAGACGTGTCGCTAGTAATCAGTTGTGTTGGCTCCTTGGCTTCATGGTTAGAGTTGTTTTCTGCCTTGGATTCTTTCAGATTTTCGGGCTGAGCAGATTTTACGGTGTTCTCCGTCTTAGATTCGGCACCGCTTGGGACAGAATCGCTCCTCATGATCAAATCGGATGCTCCTGAGATCAGTTCGTCTGCTTTCTTTTTGGCGACGTCGTTAATGTCATCAAACACTTTCTCTACTTCTTTCGTAATCGTCTCTTCTTTTTGGGTGACAATGTCCTTGGCGGCCTTTTTCATATCCTCAGCGAAGTCCTTAATGTTCAAATATGATGTTAAAAATACTGCACAACATCTAAGTAACTCAAAATTTTGTAGTTGTTTTGAGAGATAGCTATCCATAGCATTTTCTCTTTGAATTTTTTGTTTTACCCCAAAGAGACCTTGCCACATTCGCGACGATGCCGATTTCCTGATACTGCTGACAGTTTATCTTTAACACTCCCGACGACGACCTAATTTTGAATTTGTTGTAGAGAGGACAAGCCCTTAATTTTCGCTGTGCTCATTATCACATCTGTAGTCGTCACACCGGCCACTCCAGCAGTTGTTATGTAGCTCCTGTATCTATAGCGGTCACTCGTCGTTAAAGTGTTAAGTACTTGGGTAATCCAAGCTATTGAAATTCTGAGATCTCAAAGGGCGTATAGATCAAGGCTTACCTATTGACTGAATTTATTAAAGATTTCGTGATGTTAAGAAAAAAGTCGAAATTTCAAATTTTCAACAAAGATGGGGCAATCACCCATGTTGCCGACGCATTTGAGAAAACTACGGTGTCTTGGTTGATGAAATTTCACTTCTTCGAATACTTTACTTTCTAAGTACAAGCTTCGATGTAAAAGCTAGCTTAAGGGCTTTAAATAGTGCAATGTCATTTTGGTAGAATATAAAGCTCTCACAAGAAAGATTGTTGGTTACCCTTTTCGAAAAAGAAATAGTCAAAGTATGTGGCAAGACCCCGACGACTCTTTCCATAAATGGATTTGCAGAGTGGGTTTTCTTCAGAAGGTGGACATTTGTGTTGATTTGTAAAATAGTTTTGAGTTGGATTTTTACCAGATTTAGTAAATGTTGATTTCATGACTAAAGGTGTGGTATGGCACGTCTACGCTCCAAACAAGGCAATATTCCTAAAATGTTATCCATTGCTTTTGAAGAAGGTGCACCGACTGCCCGCCTTATATGGAAAAAGATAGTTCGTAAACTAATTCCAATTATTGAGCCAAGGTTCAGCGAAGGCCGGCCTATGAAACTGAAGACTCTTATGACCTTTATTTGATTCAATAAAGTTCAATTCGGTTTGGGATATGTTCGTTTCAAGTTGTTTGACGAGATTATTCTTGTAACACTTAGCATCACATATGGCTCATGTCGTCGCGAATCTAATAAATATGTTGCATTATTCATTAGCAATCAACGTAGGACTACACTTCAAGTTGAGTAAAGCCGTATCCGATCAATGTGTTTGTATGCTCAAGGCTATTTATTACTATTTTGGATGTCCTGAAGCGTTTTCACTGCTTTGTTAATTACTCTCACATTCAGATTTTTGATTATCTCAGTACCATTCCATCATACCTTGATGTCGGCGATAGTGTTTGCAGACACGTCTTCCACTTTTTTCAAGATCTCTATCGCCTTATCCTCAACTTTTTCATCGAATTTCTGTCCTCCGTCCTTGTCGAGGACGATCTCTTTGTCCTTTGCCTCTTCAGTGAGCTCCGAAACGACGATCTGTAAGACTTCAATAGTTTACTAATTGAAGCCGTAGAGTGTAGTCTTTTCTGGCCTGTAAAAGAAAATCTCAAAAACAAAGTCTATTTTGTAGCCACGTATCTGTGCAACATAAGTGCAAAAGAAGCGTCATCTCTTCGTCAAAATTAGAGTGTACCAATATTTTCCTACCTGATCATTCAATCCTTGTGTAGTGTTTCCACGTACCGTTACACTTTCTTCTTCATGTAGATTTTCTGGAATTCGCTCAGTGGTGCGAACTTCTGCAGGTAGTTCTAAAATTTCTTGCAATAACACCGGAATCTTATTCAAATGTTCATTAACTTGAAAGGACCTTGCATAATTATCAACATCGATTTGTAGAATACCCTTGGCTTTACTAAATATGATCCAAAAATAAGTTGATTTGGAGCTTATAGCTGAAACTGGAAAGCCGGTAAGATGTGAAGACAAATCGATACGTAGACTTTGAAATGGTTGGAAAAATTACCTTTTTTGAGGAGCAGAATAGTTTTGTGAACGTACAGAATGAAAAAATAAGGTGATTAGGTCAAGAAAAAAATATTTTCAATGAGTTCTTTGTTGTATCTTGTTCTTACTTCTACAACGACATTTGCAGCTGGCTTCGCTAGGTTCTGTTATATTATACTGGGTCAAAATAAATGTTGGTCATACGTAGTTTATTATTTCTTATTAATTCTTTCAACTATTACAATTATCTCCAAATGTAAAGATCCCGCCGACTACAGTATCATAGTTTGTGCTATTTTCTCATGTGATTTTAGTTCTTTTCACTTAGTCAATGCCTTGTCTTTTTTCTATATGAGGAAGGTTGAGAACTTAGGCAAGCAACAGTATGATATTAATTGTATTAAGCAGTGCTACCAAAATTGCGATAGCCACTAGAAGTGATCGTCCTCCTGTCTTTCTCCTTCCTTATTATACAATAGTGTTCAAAAACATTCCAGCCATCATGAGACCATGGAAAGTTGTGAATTTAAGGGCCTTTTTGTGAACCGAATCATCTACAATAATAAGACTATTCGTTTGAAATAAAGTTTAAGAACAAAAATGTGAGAGTAGTGTTTCTATTAGTTCTTCACTGTTTATTTTTTGAAGGTTCAGGTGACATACAGATATAAGAGATTTCATCAGATTGTCTGGAAATTGTAATAGCTTGACCGAAAAAACTAAACACGCTACACTTTGGAAGACCATGAATATTTACGGTTACTCAGCGATTCACGTGAGATACAAAAAAATGAAGTGTCCATGACAGAAAACTGAGCGTCATTATGGGGTTCTCAGTTCAACAAGTCATATAGATCTCTTTGTAAAATTCTGTTTCAAAGATATTCAGGAAATTCTGGGTTGTAATGAAAAGTTAGAATTAACCGCAGTGGATTGAAACGACTAAGACTGTTGACAATATCACTCATATATGGTTTACACAAGCGCATATCGCGAAGTGGTTAGAGGTACATTGCGTCGCTCACAAGGTCGATGGTTCGACTCCCGCTCATGGGTCACCAGGCCATCCATCCTTCCGGGCAAGTGGATTGGTACCGGACTGGTCGTAGACTTGTCTGGAAGAATAAGCAGCGCTGACTCGCTTCAGCGGGAGTCCACCGCGAGTCATTGTAAAGGCCATATACGCCTTCAATCACCTCAAACGAAGTTAGAAATTGAAGACGAATGCATGGCGCATCCTTCAGGGATTGATCAATGCTGAGAGCTTTATCCTTTTCAGAATTCACACGTTCTATAATACATCCCATAAACGATGAGGAAACAAAGCTTTTGGCTTTGATCAATCTCTGATAGACACGCCATGCATTCGTGTTTCTTTTTTCTATTCGTTTGATTTGCTTGGATGGGATGGAAGGTTTGCTGAGCCCTAAGCGCAGGATTGAACAGTCGGCCATCTTGACCGATCATGTATAGTGCAGAGCACCTCCGACCATTGTGCCACGCACACTCTGTGTATTTCATATGTAAAAAATCTGAATATGGATGTAAATATGAATATAGATAGAAATACAAATACTAATATATATAGCAACATTTTGGAGGTGGCATTAGTAATCGGTTGTTAGAAAACGAATAGAGTGTTTACGAAAATGGTTAAAAAAAGAGGAGAACAGACGAAGCTGCCTAGAAAACTTTCCCACCGGGAGCTTGACTGAAGCGTGGCGTCTCGTGAATTTTCGTTTTGTTCAGTTCAGTCCGTGTTTTCGACTTGTCTGTAATCAATATTTGTATTATTTCTATTTTTTCTAGAGCAGCTCACCACATTTCAGTATCCCACGGGGATGCAATGATGTCTGGGAGATGAGGGATTCGACCGCTTTAGGATGCTTATGAATGAAAAACACCCATGAACCGCAAGATCAATGGGTTGTTTTTTGACTGAAGAGCAGAAATTGCTATACCTTTCTATCGTTTAATCTTCGTCTACTGAGATGAGGAAGTAAAGAAAAAGTTGAATCGTTTTTAAAATTTTTGAGAAAATTGTCAGAAAATTTCGGAATGGTAATGAAAGAATGGGGAGGACAAAGTTATGATTTTAGAGAATTTCTGATCAAACGTGACAATTTGTTAACAGCCTTAGTGAAATAAGCAAAAGTGAAGAAGTAAGATCCTTTTTGCTATTACTATTGTTCCTTTTCTAAGAAAAATTTTACAAGCTGAGCTTCTTAAGTGTGAAAATAGCGGTGAAGTTTCAATTGAAAATCGAATACTATCGAAATCATTGAATGTTTTTTTACTAGTAAAACTCGAGAGACTTAACCTCGAGAGGTCTTTGTGTCTGTCTTCTTATCGGCCTGTTTCTTATTCGATGTGGAGGCCATCTTTTTCTTTCTAAGGTCGCTGACCGATTCTTCTCGATCCTTAAAGAAGTGAAGAATGAAGTATTTAGGAAATACTGAGATTGATTGCAAGTGCTGGTTGTTAAGTGCATATCACATCCTAGGAAACCCGTTAAAGCAAGTTATAGAAAGTTCACTACAGTATATGAAGAATGTGATTTACCTGAACGAAGTCCGGTTCTGACGCTGCGTCTTCATCTAACCGCTTAATCGGACTCGGTGCCGCTACTCTATGGATTGGTTGTGGAGCTGAAACAATTCTTCTTCAAATGCGGAATGCGTCTATGTTAATTCGTTTCTCCTTCAACTTCTCCTCAGGTTTTCTGACTCGTCGTGAATGTTGAATACTTCTGTTAATCTAACTACGACGGGGATCCATTTATCCCCATCCGGAAGAGCTGAGGATTGGTAGGAAACTCCCATCATAAAACTCCGCTAAAATGAAACGTGCAGGATCTACTACAGAGCACAGTGAGCTATTCATAAATATCTTGTCACCAAAAACAATTAGAAAGGTATCATAGAGACCATGTAGTACTTTTCGTATCCGCTCAACGTCCAGAGCCTAGTGAGCAGAATCAGTGCGCAACAGAGAGGATAAGACTTTACTGATGACCGATGCGATTACTGCATGATGTAGTAAATTTTAAAATACTGGGACAATTATGAGTACATACTGTTCGAAAATAAATCTTCTACATAATCGTATGGAAAACATGTAACAGTGTTGGCAGACATCACAGAAAGGTAAAGCATTTACTTAAAATTACCGAACCATTTAGTCAGAATTGAAAGCAGTGTTTTAGAAAAATGAGAAAGTGTTGACTTAATAATTCAAACAAAACATCTAGTATATAAACTGTTTTAGTATTTCGGAAAGATTTGGCACGGCTTGTTTTGCTCTGTTCAGCTGGGAACACATCAGTAGACTAAAATCACTCAAAGCGTTGAAGAAAGAACATGTTTTGTATAATAGATCGTCATAAGCTCATCGCAAACGGAGGGCTTCACGTTCTCAAAACTACTAATGCAAACTCGCGAAAAAGCATTAACTCCGGGATTAAAATTCTCGAAAGGAATCAATGCTGTGTACGGAGCATCGATAAAAGAGCGACATCAATTCAAATGATAGGAATTACTCAAAGTATCTTCTAGTTTCCATCTTATATGTTGCGTTTTGAGAAACTGCCACTCGAGAGAGCTCTGTCATACTCGATAATTCTATTGTTTTCGCTGCTTTCTTCGCAGTGTTATGATGTTTCAAGTATATTTATGAGAATTAAGTGATGAGCGAAAATTCCTCCGTTATGGTTTCTATGTCTGTTTTTTCATGCCTAATCAGATCTTTTATTGGTTGTATTCTCTATTATCATTGCAAGTCTGATGATTCTAGGAAGGTTCCTGTTACTTCATCAAATATACCGTATTAGCTATATGGTAAGAACGAATGATTAGCCTACAAAATTGTTGGTAATTGCTGACTAGTAATGAGAAACAGCTTGGAGTAAAGATCATGTATGGAGCAAAAACGGGCTTTGGATTTAGAGTGTTTTTTTTTCACATGAATGCCAGCAGATTATCTAAACATGTATCCCATTAGTAATATGAGTGAACTTTGAAGACTAGTGAAGCGACTATTCGATCAATACGCACAGTTTACATGGGTGGCGTGGTTTTTCTCTGATGGAGTCGCTAATTTCAAGTGTTCTTATGCCAACCTGTTGTACTGCGTTTATGCACCGGAGTGATGAATTCCGGTGATGTGGTGCTTTTTTTCGGTGATTTCGCGTCATATACACGTTGTGCACTGGACATTGCCGTCATGTGGGTGAGATCTCGAGGTGTCGATGATCCAAACGCCCAAGGTCTTGGTTCAGTTGAGCCTAAAGAATCGGAATTAGAGTTTCTCAAATCTATCAAAGTTTCAAAACATCTTATTACGATGCGTATCGTTGCTTGTGCAACAGGAGTGCTACAAGTTCTCAACTTGAGGACATCGATACTGCACATTTTTTTCCTCATGACCAGATTGTGGGAGGGAGCGTAGCACAGTGGTTAGCGATGCTCACCATTACGTAGCTGATCGTATTGCTACGATTCAATGCTGGGAAATAATCAAGCTTTCCCTTATTTTTGATCGGTGCTTTGCTACTAGGGCTGTATGAAAGGAAAGCAATATTGGCTTTATATACTGACAAGCCATCAAAAGTTAGCGTGCAGACGGAATATGGATTCAGTCATGCCTAAGATGTCTAATGGATTCCAGTTCATAAACAGCTTCAAGGGATTGCTTAACAACAAACAGTTTAGCCGCTATTCATTATGATCTAGGTTTTCTATGGGCTATTGAAACTAGCTGATTGGTTTCGTTTCCGTTCTCTTTCTTCCTTACACATGTCGATCCACCGAGCATAAACCGTGTGTCAATGGAATCGTTTTAATTTAAAATTCTATTTATTAGCAATCAGGATGTTATTGCTTATATTATCAGATCCACTGCAAACTCAATTCGCCCCACTGTTCAGACTTGTCGATTAATGGCAGATACGCGTGCTGAGAAGTGGTCGGAAGTACTCTGCGGTACAGGTACTCGCTTGTTCGAGACCATACATCTTTGGTACATATTCCTCTACTATATGCGAGACGCTGTATCCTTTATTCGTTAATGATGAAAAAGCTTCAAGGCACAATGAAGTGCGCTTGTTTTGATTCTTTGATGAGCTGATAGAGGTACATACAATTATTTTGTCGTGATTAGCGTGCACATTTCAATTCTATACCATCCAGATCTGTGCTCTTTTATTTCCTAATAAATATCATGGTATAAGCCTATTAAGCAGATTCAAATTTGTTGCAGATCCGATTTGAAGCTGCACGGCTGTGACTTGTGCTTTAAGGCCCGAAATGAGATGCAGAGCGTAAATTCTGGTTGATAGAAAGTTGGAATTTTCCAGTATATCTCGCGAGCACTGAACTCAATCAACTAAGCTAGCCACAAAAGGCGCTAATGTGCGAAAAATGTTCCACCACTATGTATCACGATCAAGCAATAGGAACTTTTGAAGGTGGACCGCTAATTTTTATTTTAATCAGTAAATGACACACCGGATGTGGCACGTGTAATTTGATGTAACTCTTGATCTTGGACTATGATCTTATTTTCTTTGGGACATTATCGAGTGATTGTTTAGCAGTATGATATATAAATCAAAATTTTTTGCGTATACTAATGTAAGCAGGAAAACAGACTTAAAAAGGCCTGAATATGTTTCAATAATATGACAAGTTCTACATTATCTTCAGGTGTGAATTATCCATACGTCAACAGACAACACTTTTTATGTGATATTCTTGAAATTGGATCTTCTACTATATACAAAGGAAGATGGCTAGTTTTTAGGTGCGCTATGGCGAAATCAGTAAAGAACGCTTTGTTTCTGAAGAAAAAACATTCTAATCGTTTTCCTGTACGAATCATTAACGCTTCATGGTTATATGCGATTGCGAGGATACGATGAGGAACTTTGAAAAAACACCTGTCCTTGTCTTTACAGTACAACATTATCATGGCCGTCTCATCGCCAGCGAAAAATGTCTTTGGTTGTTTTTGCGCTATCAAATGACCTTGATAGAGTTTTTAGTTGAAGATTAGTGTGATATGATGTGAAGTTTTACGAAATCGAAAATCTTTTTATCTCCAAACATGAGGTACTAGTGCAGATTGGAAAATAAAGATTAAAGTTGAGGTTTGAGAGAGAATAAAGAAAAGGAGGATGCAGATGCGGATCTTTGGATGAGGCTCGGATCGTTATGGTTCCCTCATTTCTTATTTATCGATGAACAATAAAGCAAAACGGGCTAATTATTTTGTTTGAGATGCATCGTATATTCAAATTTTGTCAAACATCGTCGGTAAAAAAGTGATTGAATGTACATTTGACCTGTACAAATACCTTCGATAGTGTACCAATATATCAAGTCGGTGTTGCTCTTCTTCCCGAAAAGTCTTGTAACATTTTACGTCACCGGAGAGATGGAAGGCTCTGTGATTCCGGTCAGGGGATCGAACTAAGAGCCATGTGAATATTGCGTAACACCCCTTAACACTGCTCATATCGGTATATTGTCTTCTCATAAATTTTCGCACTAGAGCAATAAACACCGAACTTATTAACCAAAGTTGTTAAAATTGCATGATACTGCTACCATTCAGTTGTGCATTTTCTTGCAAACATTTTGGTGTACAACTTGACTATACTCGCTCTAAGATGGAGCTGTCGTAGGAACAAATTCGCTTGCTACTCAAGCACAGTGGCACGTAGGGTAAAACGCTAGTGAAGCGGCGCGCAGAATTAATAGAGCCTAGGAAAATGATACGATTGCAGAAATGACGGCTAGGAAGTGTTTCGCGGAGTTCAGAGCTAGAGAGAGCAGTCCAGAGGTTTAGCTGCGTTCGGGCCGTCCACAGGAAGCTCCATTAATCTTGCGCGCCGCCTCACTAGTAGTTTCCCATACGCGCTACTCGTGTACGAGTAGCAGCAAGTTTGTTCCCAAAACAACTCAAACTTGAAGCAAGTATAGACAAGTTATATAGCAAAATGTCTGCAAGAAAATGCGCATATGATATGAACCAAAATCATGCAATTCAACTACTTTTGGTTACTGAATTAGGTGCTTATTGCTCTAGTGTCAAAACTTATGAGAGGTATAACATATATATACATATATATATATATATATTATTATACATAAATTAATGTACTTGGATAGCAATATGAGTGCTTAATGCCATGAATATATTATATGCATATATAACCATATATGTTGATATATAAGTGTATCCATATGAGGGATATATATATATATATATGCATATATACGTGGGAAACATATATATATATGTATATACGCACATACATATATATGTATATGTGGGGTAACTGTTTCTAGTGTACTTAGTGAAACAGAGCCTATAAGCGTAATAGGGCACCAAAGCTCGCACTTTTGAAACGACGAAAGGCAGCACTCAAAAGATTGTAAACACCCAGTAGCCATTAAGGAATCAACGATCAATCGACTATTTTTTCACTTTTGATGTGGATAACTCTACATAAATTCTAGTTTAAGCCGAAATGATTCTTATATAGCAGCACATGGTATGAAAAGAGAAAGGAACTACACGAAAGGCTCAAAGCTCGCATCGAAAACAAAATGGAGTATGAAAGCATATATTCAAGGTAATGAATCAAAGTTCTTCTTTCACGGCCTCTTATTTTCAAATGATTTCACAAAAATAGTAGATTTTTTGCAAATGGAATTTCTTGAAAATATCGTGACAATTTGAGCTTGTAAAAAACCCGGATTGATCTCATTTTCTCTCTTGTAGTCCGATCCACTTAAATTTTTTAACATCAAAAACTTTATAATGTTGTGATTTTTGATCCATACTGAATTTAAGGAGGCCGACAAGCTGTCGCTAGATGTGTTCAATAAAAAAACAATAGTACTTTGTAGTTTCTTTTCTGATTAACTCCTTGGCAACTAGGTTGAAATCTTGCACGTTACCCGACGCAGTCGCGTGGCCAGTTACAATGGCGATCTGGCTTTGTGATGAAATTTGGAAGTGATCGTTAGTAGTGGATTGATTATCACAAGAATTAGATGGAGTATGACTAGAGAGACCTCATTAAGACTATCAGGAGTGGAGAAACGCTAATGCTTTTCAATGAACAAAATAAAATGGTTTTTAGTAAATTCTTTTCAGGAGTGTTTGTGCATACTGTCATGGGAACTTGTTATAGATTGTATGCTGCTAATAAATATAAATTTTGTAGGGTATTTTGGGAATGTTAATCGTAGGTGTTGCATCAATAATCGAATATTTGGAACAAGAATCGCAGTGATTAAACATTAGGTGTGCAAAATAGCTTCTGTCGTTCTTTCCTGGTGCAGTAACAGAAAAAATAAAGACATGAAACTCTTTTCTTTAAACTACATTGAAGCCGCTATTTATTTATACGCTCTTTATGCACAATATATTTTATATGATCGATATTTATAGGACTTTGAAGATGGCGGCTCTTGTGCACCAAAAACGCTCTTTCTAAAATTTGCTACTTTGTGATTCAAATTAGGTGATTTAGGTGGTAATCTGACGGTGCGATGTCGGGAGAGTAAGGAGAATAAAGTGAAAACCTCTCACCTTAGCTCTTTTGAAACGTTTGCGATCGATTTTGCAACCTAAAGTTGAGCGTTATCGTACAGCAAAATTGCAAAATTACTGCTGTTTAGATTTTTTTGCTATTCTTTTTGCAGTGAAATTGCATAACCGCGATCGTTCAAATGCGCATTTTCTTGCGAAAATTTTGGTGTACAACTTTTTGCCTGTACTTGCTTTAAGATGAAGCTCGCTCCAAGCTCCATTAATATTGTGCGCCGCTTCATTAGCATATTCCGCTACGCGCCATTCGTGTATGAATAGCAAGAGAATTTGTTACCACCGCAGCTCCATCTTAAAAGGTAAGTACAGGCATGCTATATACCAAAATGTTTACAAGAAAATGCGCAATTTAAGGATATTAAATTCAAGCAATTTTAATAACTCTGGATAATAAATCTGCAAATTGAGTTTCCCGAATATGGCGTTCTTTGGGTACAAAAGTCGTTATCTTCGAAGTTCTACAAAAACCATTGAATAAAATATTTTGCATACGGCGTTTGTGATGCACTCTCAAAAAGAAAAGAATTTGCATGTTTTTATTTTTACTACTATTACAGCGAAAAAAAACGGCGGATTCATATTTGTAAACCTAACAAATTCATCAATTAAGTACCAGATTTGTACGGAAACGCGCATCAATACATATTTACTCCAAGACGCGGCGCACAGCAAGAAGCAAAGTTCATCATCAGCAATCATTCACCGTTGTTCTGGATCTTCGTTTACGCTGTCGTCCTAGGCAACTCTTCTTTGGTAAGGCACGGCTCAAACGAAGAATCTCACCCGGCGATGCCGAATTCTAAGGTTAAAGGGAAGTCATTTTTTCAAAATGACGGTTTGCTTTTAAACGATTGTGCTTAATATTCTAGACGACATTATTGTTGGAGCTTCTATGTAAGCACAAAGTATACAAAAGAACCCTTTTGCACCATGAAATTCTTTTTGATGCCCACCGCGTGACGGTAAATCTAACTCAACTAATGTAATGTAGGCACCGCTTTTGTGGGAAAGCGGGTAGACAACCAGATATGCCGTACACAAACATGCAGATGCCGCGCTCCTGACTGCCGCACAAGCGACGGCGCGACACTTTCTGCCTATCAACACTGGTTCTCAGAGGGTTATAACAAATATTCGTTTTTTTTTTTCATCGATTTGAGGGGCAGAAATAAGTCTGGCAGTTGAAGAACCCTTTCTTCACAAAAGTGGCTGTTTTTAGGTACTCAAAAGCTTTCACTACTCGCTTCATCTTCATTTTTGTTCTGGTACTGGCTTTTCGACAGTTTCATACTCATTACCATCCTGTCCCTTTTTCCATTACCTTTCTGCACAACGACAATGGTGTGGTTGTTCCAAATTCGACTACTTTAGTAGCCTGCGCTTTTCACATCTTATTAACTTTCAGCCGAATTTCAAGTTATTGTAGATAAGATTTATGAGGTTTCCCTGATCAACCCTAATTCGGCGCAGAACTGCTTGACAAACAACCATTCACACTGCGTCAATCGTCACTTCCGAAACGACCTTTCAAATGCCTTCCATTAACGATTACCTTGAAAATTTTGGGGAATTTGGCATTTTTTCGATAGCTATTTCTCGTAATCATTTCCCAGAAGCGTTTACTTATCGAGGTGGCAATTTGCAAAGCGCAAAGATCTTTATTTATAATTTTTCAAAGGTTTACAATTAAAGCACTAGACAACGAAATTTTTTTGAAGACGATATTTTTATGAGAAGGGATACTGCAGCTAGTCATAAAACTTGATAGATAATCTTGAAAGCAAAGCTTTCAAAATTCTTTACTTTTTTACCCCACAAAAAATTTGCTATCATAGAACCGCGAAAATGCTATGTTTACTCACCCTGTTTCAGATTGCGAGTTCAGATGTTTTGATTCTTTTCAAAACACATTTCGTCTTTTATTTTGATATTTCAAATGGATTCTTAGTGAATTTCGAGGATTCAGAATAAGAAAAAACTTCGAAGAATTTTTTCAAAGGTCTGGAATGGCTAAAACATCACCATTGTACATCAGTGCGTGGAAATGGCTGCTCATTCTGTCTAGCATCTCACTAGCAGATTCTTGGGATGCGCTCACATCTAGAAGAGTTTCCGTCGAGCTCTTCAGTTATTGATGTCACTTTCTACTCCTGAGATTTTCCGAGCAATTCTTTAGAAATAAAATGTGCATATATCAATTTATTATAAGCATTTTGAAGCGTTACGGAATTACTCACTCTGCACTATTTTGCTCACGAGGTACACATTTCGTTTCCAAACTTTCGTACATCATAAATAGCTCAACGTACTTTACAGAATGGAATAGCCTTCAAAAAAATGCTCAGTAAGAAGTCGTCGGTGCTATTAAACTAAAAGCCATCTGTAAAATTGGGTCATCACTGAAAAAAAAGAGAGAGAGAGGAAGAAAGAGAGAGAAGACTTCTAATCGGGATTGTCGGGTTTCCTAAAGAGTTGCTAAAACGACGTAGTGCACGCGCATCGCCTTGCCTCAAGAAATCATCAGTTGCGGTTAGTCGATACCGATTTCAGACATTGTACTTCTTTTGTTTTGTAGCTGCATCGAAGACAATTCCTAAAGGATGTGAGCATCGTGTTACGGCGGTGGTGCCCGACGTTATGTGCTTGGTCATTGCTTGAACTTCACACTGTGGGATCACCAAGAATGGTCCAAAAATCAGTCTTACGATTACCGCAAGGAGAACATGTCTTCGTATATTATCATCATAAGTCATTGTATGCATCAAAAACGCATTCACCCAACAATACTCGTAAATGAGCTCAATGGGCTCGGCGAGCATCATACTCTCTCAAACAGACTCTTTTGGTACTTTTCCTTTATGGGGTATCACTCCCAACCCCATGGGACGCGTTTTCTGCTTTTTCTAGGGTTTTAGTACGCTGATAGCTTATCGTGTTCTTTTCAAGACAATGATGCTTGATTGCTCTAAGCGGCATTGAATTTATTATGCGATTGGCTGCAATATCTCTGCCATATTTCTGTACATCGTAAGTCTACATAGTTATTAGGTCCTCATAAGCAATGAACACCAAATTTATTAACCAGAAGCAAGTAAAACTGCTCGGCAACACTATTCAAAGTTGACGCAAACGTTTTTGCACACCACTCTACACCCTTGGGTTTATATAAACATCATAACACCGCAATCGGCGGTCTAATAAGATGATTTCCGATTGATTATTCAAAGACGCGCTATCAGCTTGAACACAATTCTGTCATCTCTCAAGCAACAAATCAATACCGCTTTGTGCAGAATTTTCTAAGCATTGTTTCGCTACCGACTTTGTCCATGTCTGCTGTATCATGGCCGCCCAACGAAGCCTCCCTCATCGCGGTTTACGAGTACGAATTGAGACGCGATGCAGAGACCACCTTCGAGAACATCAACTGTGCTAAAGCTCAAGGATTTGTGTCCAAACGAACAACGTTTCGGTTCTTCACTGAGCTTCGCGCCGGCAACACCAATTTCAAGGACAAGCTGCGCTCTGGACGTTCATGCGAAGTTGATCGAGAGACTTTCATCGAGCCAACTGAATAAGATCCGACTTTGACTATCGAAGAGTTGACTGACGATTTTGACTGCAGTCATGCAACAGTCGACAGAATATTGAGGCAGATTATTAGTTAATAAATTTGGTACTTATTGCTTTAGTGCCAAAACTCATGAGAAGACCTAATAAATCAAGAAATGAATTCATGAAGAAAAGGCACGAGAAGCATAGTGATTAGGGGCGCTCTGGATTGTAAACTCGGTCAGGTCGGCGTTAATTCGATTCCACATGCCAAACTGAGTCTTTCGTCCCTTTGAGATTGGGAGATTGCTACCAGATTAGTAAGGAAGAGCAGAAAAAAACACTGGTCTGATATGTCGAAGAAATATGTAAGCATAAAATTAGTAAGTACACGAAAGTTACGAGACGGATTTGATGTAGCAACGACGGTCACAACTTATTACCGACCCATAGGGCATAACATACACTGAAATCATGATACCATGGAATTGCATAGCATTGTGTATCGAATATTATCTACTCAAAGCTGGAGTTCATAGTGGCATATGCCACTAGCTTTTCGGAAATTGTATAGATGGTGAGTTCTCCACTAGCTACTTCGACGTCAGAATGCAAGGGTTTTTGATACTATGCATATTGATGCGATTCCCTGGTCCTTCGACATCGGCCGTCTTTTTTTTTTACCATTGGAAAAAGGGTGCAATTTATTGTGCACTTTTAGTTCGAAACTAACAAATTACAGATTTTTTATGGTCGTCAATCATTCAATGTCTGCGACTAAGATATGTTAGAGTTCTACATTAGGGCCAAAACTGAGGAGAAGTGGAGATTCCGTAGATTCTACACTTGTTCTACTTTGTATCAACCTAAATATGAATAAAGCTCTATAAATTGAGCTACTGTGCTGTAGTTAGTTACGGGAATACTGTAATTTCCTGAAGCGATGAAAAAGTTCACAACTAAAAGTTTTTACACTGATTAAGATGAGTTCCCTTTAAACTGTTCATAAATTACGAAAGTGCTATTTTTTGCGCATTCTAAATCATTCATCCTTTTCTTTCTTTGTTTGCTTGGCATTTATCGAAAGCCGTCATTAAGGAACAGCATCTCTCTATTGTTCCTGGTGGTAATAAGACTCTAACAAGAATCGATATAGTGCTTTTTTTGGCGGCCTTTTGCAACTGTTCCTCTTCTGGACTCCTTATACATCATCGCCGCAAATTCCCAAAGGATGGAAATCGGAATAGAAATAGGTTTTTGTAACCGCGAGTGCTGCGCATAGTTAATCGCCTGCAAAGCTATGTGAACAAATCCTAGAAGAAGTTTGTTATGCTGATTGATAAGTTTCAGTGATAGTGCGATTGAGAAAAGTTTCTACTCTCCGTCCTAGTATAGTAAAAAAATTCTCGGCGTTGATTACTCTTTGAGGAGCGCGAAATACCATTCAAGTTCATCAAGAAACGTATGAGTTGATTGATGCATATCTGGCCTCAAGAATAACTCAAGGTGGCCTACCGACATATCAAGTCACCGCTGCCATGTTCGCAAACAACTCTGCTAGCAACTCACCGATCTTGAAGGGATGGAAGCCTTGGCGAGCCTTGGAGAAGCACTCAAACCGCCAGCAACATGTGTGTCTCAGAGCACCTCTACCCACTGCGCCACTTATACCAAATGCAGGGAATTAGTGTCATAGGCAGGCGAAAGTTGTTAAGCTCAATAGCACCTTCAAATGCTTAAAATTTATCAGCATTTTTAAGGTGGGTCGAAGTGGCCAATGATGCGTCTCAAAAACACGGTTCTGACTCAACTTCCTATGTCAACATACTCTAGAAGTTCACGAAAAAATGCCTTAGCCCGGCTATATCCAGAATTTGAAAAAAATCTACTCGATCAACATTTTACACCATTCACAAAGAAGACGAGACGCACTAGCAGTAGCCGAAACAACACGCAAAATGCCCGAAGACCTTTGTGGAGAGTGAATCTGAGGAAACGAATAACTCAAGTGAAAAAAGTAATGGAATTCTTACACTAAATAGTGATGGTAGGTTATGCAGAAAAGCATCATCTCATAGATTTCATACGTGCTCCCCAATGCAAGACAAATTCTGTTGTTAATCTTTCACATCCTTTTTTTTCAGATTCAGAACTATACGAATACAGCCGGGCTTTTTTTTTCTGGGAAGACATGCCCAGCTAACTGCACTTTATGAGCTTTGAGATGTGGTGTTTAAGTGCAGGATTAGCGAAGGCCCACTGAAGAAAGTCTCATCAAGTTGATGAGAAGACGATCAAAAATTGTTATGTAAACCTTATGTGTACAGGACCTGTAAATGATACTTTAAGAAACAGTTACCCTTCCATTTTCAGCGACCGGAAAGAATTCGGAGGAGTCAGTTGAAAAGCAATAAGAGAGTGTGGAATCTTCTTTCAGAGCGAACTAGCTGTGCCTAGGACTGAATTATGATTGTTGCTCGTGGCTAGCTGATTATCCACTTTCTCAGAAGTTGTGTAGTCGTGATCTGCATGGGTGGCCAGCCAAAGCAATGACCTAACAACACATAAATTTTTTTATTTGAGATTGATTACAGAGCTCGTATACTCTATCAACTCTTCTGACTCTGGTAGGCACTGGAGGATATTAAGATAAGTTTCGTATTTAATAACGGCAGTGATATTCAGGAGAACTATGTAACATTAGGGTTGCCTAAGTGAGTTAAGGCAGGAGAACTAAGTAACATCAAGGTTGATTAAGTGAGTTAAGAAAAATCCAATTTAGAAGAAAGAAAAGTTGGTAGTGTGAAGAACGTAGATTGATATTGAACGCTGGTTAAGCGAAAATTGAAGGAAATCCTATTAAGCTTGATTAGAAACGATGATGAGTTTGACAGAAAGCTCAAAAAAGAAAATTTCTCTAGACTACCATCCACAGGCTAGCCTCTTCTTTTCATTTTTCCATGATTAGTTCCATAGCGCAATCATTTTCTAAGTTACTCATCAAAGAAAGGATATCTGTGGAAAGCCAATCAAGACGGCCCCATAACGCGTTTGGATCAGTAACAACTTCCATAGTTCCAAACACTTCCGAACATCATCTATCTCTGTTGGAAACCTCCAAAAGTCGGAGTTTCATTGTACTTATGATTACCATAGTTCTTCTGGTTATCCTGAGCGATATCATGTAATTTTGACAATGACAGAATGATTGCAATCTCTTAATCGCCTCATACCGCTTCTCGCTAGATAAAATCTATGCAAATTCATTTCCTACTTTCGACATCACACCGACACCAATAAAAATTCAATTCACAGCCGTTCCATTCGATGGTGATGTATCTTTTGAACCTATTTCTTATGTATTCATGGTGTTTTTCCTCCTAAGCGATTTATCCTCTAGCAAAGCTTCTGTAAGACGCTATATAAATGTCATTTGCGTATAGAAGGAAAGAGCGAATCGGAAAAATAATTATAATCGTTGCATAATGTTGAAATTGTCGCTCGTTCTGGAGGAAGAAATGAACGACCATTCAGACGCATTTGTCCTTGAGCCAGGAGAGTTTCGTGTATTATTACTAACGCAGTAAAATGAAAAAAAAAACCTTTTCTGTTCTCTGAGAAGTGAAGAGCGCATTCGTGACAGTCATCCTGTGTAGTAGGCGTATGACGATTATCATAATACTCTAATGACGATGGACCCTTATGCATAACATCGCTTGAAGCCAGCAACAAGAAATTCATGGCAATCTCAAAAGAATGATATAGAGGTGGAGTGCAGATGATGTGAAATGATGCGACAACGCACAAATCGTACACATTCACTACGCCATCAATGCTGTCATACATGAATTCCTCAACTGTAAATTCTTAATTTAGACTTTACAAAGTTCAAGAGAAGATGCAATTTTCCGTAGGGCTTCTTCTATAAGTGAGATGTCACGCAGAGTTCCTAGTGCAGCGTGGATCAGCGGAAGAACTATTGAAAGTTTAGTATCACAAAGTGAGATTTCAGTGGTTTTGGTGGCGTCATTAAAGTGAACCTTGCACTACTGTATTTAATTCATTTTCTTCACATCCGTCACCGCAACGGTTTCGGATTTTAGTGAATAGTTGCTGCTTGAAATTCTTTCTCACTATGAATGTCGTTAATCACTTTCAAGTTGACTTCTTGATAATCATGGATCACTGCTCGGGTTTCTCATATCTTCATCACAAGAAAGTGACAGTTCTTTTTAATCAAAGCCAACGAGCTGATTCCAGACAACACTGATCCAACATGGGACCAATGGATGGTTGACGGGGCGGCTCTGGGTCGCATTATTGTCATGAGCGTATTTTAAGTAAATTGAAATTGTGCACGCTATCAACTAAGTATTGTTCAAGCTTTATTTTCTCCATTCTTTTCTAGTGTTTTTTATTTTTATTTTTATTCACTTGCTTTTATTTTTTATCTCAATAATTGTGCATTACCAAAAATATCATTATTTTTTGTCCAAAGAAAGGGCATTACTATAAATAATTAAATCTTGAAAGAAGTTGATGATGTTTTTGTAAATGGCAAAATCTAGAGAAGCATCAATGACATGGATGCTTATCCTTTATCACTCACCCAACGATTCAATATAACTCAGAAACGGAAACTGATCACATCAAGAATAAAAACAGAAGACTCACCGTTCCTTGTCAGTGATCGAGCTTTTTCCATGTATTCCCTCAGTTGTGGCCCTTCTCGATGTACACGAACTTTTGCGTCATAACTACGAAATTTTGGAGGAATCTGAAGCAAAAGGCATGGTAAAGCTTATAAAAAAAGAACATAACAGCTAAAATAGTGCAATAAATGATAAATTACTGTGTAATGGAAAATGAAAAAATTGGTTGACCGCGTGATGAAAAAAAAGCGTACTATTTTCTCGCGTATCTCAGCTAAGAAAACGTTGTAGTAGTTGTTTCCAGGTGAAAAAATCGTATAATCGATAAAGAATTATTATGAATGATTAAGAATTATGAAAAGAATTAAGAACTAAATAGATGACTTATTTCGTGAAGTCCACATCGTCCAAGAATCTTTATTTATGTACGTGAAATTGCATTTAGATCAGAAAGTTTTTTATAATGAGTTTGAAATTGTATTTCTCCACATCGTCAATCGATTCTATTCGCTCCACAAGCAGCATTGAGACGCATTACTTATTACTTTTACCCATTGGATCCTTTCGTCACGCTCGGTTTCCTTGTGTTGCAGTAAACAATTTTGCTCTCATCAAACCTTCGAAAAAACCCTGGACTTTTTTGAGGTCCCTTGCAGTGGAAACGTTGCACTTTCTTTTTCTACTAAACACAATATTATTTATGAAAGCTGCTACTTTGTCAATTTAGAAATTAATTCACTATCGCTGGCGTTCGAATGCTCATCGACGGTTGAATGGCCAGCAGACCCAATTCAAAATGTCCCCCATGAGAGCGCTAAGAGCCGTTGTTGACTGCAAATTAGTTGATCGGAGACTCAACGTACTACATTACCAAACGATGAATGATCCGTTTGATAAGAATGAATAGAGAACAAAAGTAAACCACGGAACTTTCTATTTTCGTATTGTTTGAGCTAAACCCAAATCACAACCGTTTCAATTGTTTTGCACGTGGATCAACCCTAATGAGAAAATTTATGGCGTCTGAAATCTTTTTTTTCAAAGAGCGTATATGAAATTCCTTTTTATAGAGGCACTTTTGAGAAACTTTTTGGTTCAAAAACCTTTTAGAAAGCTATTCGTTACTTGAGAGATAATCACAAAAAGTTCCCGTCGAAATAACTTGGAATTCGATAAAAACCATTCTTGTGTGTTTCTTAGAAAATTTGAAGCTTTTAGTAACAAATCAATAACCTTGATTACAGTCTATTCTCAGTATAAGAAAATCTCTAGTTAGCCAATGAAATGAGACCTTGTTCATATGACTGAGATCTCTTGGAGTGCTCGATCCGAAAACAAAGTGTCGTGCAGCGTTTTGATGTTCCTTTGGTCGATCTTTACCACGAGACGAGGCCATATTAGATTTGTTTGTCTAGAGAGAAATTTCGCCACTTGACGGAAATCGTTCACAAAAATTATGCTAATCTCACGGAGGAAATCGGCAGCACAGATTAGTAACAAATAGGAGACATATGAGGAAAGAAATGTAGAAAAAAAAATTGGAGGATGACAAAACGTCGGCGTATTGTCTGCCGATCTTAGTCAATTTGTAAATAAGATCAAGGATAAAGAAGAAATGAATGAACTAAAATAGCACGTAGACGAAGGAGTATTTAAAAGAAAAAAATCTATTGAGAACACTGCGAATATGGCAGACACGGATATGATAGATACCAAGAGGGACACACCGAAGCTGGTAATTTCTTGATTCGGCCAGCAAGGGTTCATTGTTAATCGTTTCATTGTGATAGATCCGGAAGTTCATCAAAGAAGTTGCTGGATATCGAGATGCTATATACAGCGAGTTTTCACACGTCCTCCTTTCCGTATCCCGGGGATTGCGATTACTGAGAAAGATTTTGACATTTCTATCCAAATACCCAGCCATGGGTTAGCTTATGCCACGTTAGAGCCTTGCCAGCTATTAGTGTCTAACATGCTAATGGAAATATTGAAACCACCAGAAACAGTAAGTTACTAACAGCGTCTATTATATTAGCGCAGTTAAGAGCTCGAAAGTTCGACTTCCTCTAAACCTTGGCATGAGTATAGAATTGTGAAATTTCTCACGAACTATCATTTCTTGTGCAGGTTTTGAATAAGGTAAAGGATAGTGCATTTAGTAAGCAACTCTGGCTTTCGATAAAGATAATTCTTTCTTACTGGTACCTGCTGGCGTTAGTAAATGATCAAAAACATTAAAACTGATACAGCTGAACCTCTCTTCATACGAAAAAACTAGTGCTGTACTGAAGAAAATATCGTCTATGTGAAAAATCAGTGAAATTAGCTGTGAATTGATTGAAAATAAAATTCCGCGGAGAAAAAAGCGGCCATTTTAAAGAGAAAAGTAAGATAAGAAATAAAACAAAATCAATGACATTCAAAAGCGTGAAAATGGTGCCAATTGTCACAGATTCATCGAAAACGTCTATTTCCCATAAATCATAATCTTATAAAGGAAAAGGCGGAAAAAATGTTCAAAAAACAAAAGTTGCTCGAGTTTGAGTGGCACGTAACGACTGCAGCCACCAGCTAGCCATTCATTGTTTGTGAGCCGACATTTTTACTTTGACGCCGTCAGACAGTCCAATTTGTCGAATAGCGCTCGTTTGGGATTTGAGATCGACAAAGAATTCCTAAAGGGAAGACGGCGAAGATAGAGAATGACTTTGTGGGTATGCCGATTCTAAATCGCTGGACGTTCAAAATCTGAAAAGTAGACGAAACTAGACAGACAAGAAATACCACAGATTAACGCTTTGTATGTTTTCGGACGTTCAAATGATCTATAGGTGTTAAAGAAGTCTACTTGGCAGCCGTGCCGACATACCACTTTTCAGCGTAGTACTTTGTTTGTGAACCTGCACAAGCGATTAAACAAAATTATACATATGTAGAACACCATTTCTGTCAGTGTTCGTAGAATATTGTGGTATTCTTATACTCTTTGCATTTTTCTTCTCCATTTGATTCATTTTGTACGACCAGTTCTTACAATGTATTTTGCAGATCCCAACACTTTATGTATTTGGTTAGTTTACTCGGACTGACCCTCCAACAAAACTCTGAAAACTTTCACAAGTGACTTCGGCTGCTGCATGAGCATTTCGTTTTTTTTATGAGTGCCGTATAGTGCTGGTCAAGATGATTCTTCATCCAATCTTGGAGATAGCTAAAGATAAAAAAAGCTTCCTAAAGCTTTTATTGACTGATTGCAAGAAAACGATGAAAGAGGCGATAGAATCACCGAACCGTTCACCACCTCGCTCTCTGATGCACTAAATCAGTACCCAGTGCGCCATCGAGCCTTGTAACAGGTAAATATAAAATATTACCATGGAAAACTAGGGTGTCGTAGCTTAAGGTGAGCAGGCAATATTATATTTTTCTAGAAGAAATCAATCAAAACTTTACCGTGGCTAGTAGAAGAAATAGTACAAATAAATTAAAACAGAAGACGATGCGGATATATGATAGATTCTTGGTAAGCTTTGTATGTAGCTATCCTACTCAATTCCGATATGTGAGTACATTATCTGGGAAGCAGGAATTCTCGAAGAGCTGCCATTTGTTTGGGTGCGACATTGACGGATGTTTCGATAAGGATCCATTGTTGAGCAGTAGTCGATCTGAGCCGAATAATTCGCTGAGACGACTGAGAAAAGGGATGTGGGCGTGTTAGATGGCGAGTCCACGAGTGAAATCCATATTATTGTGTCGTTTGCTCAGCTTAGCGATCAAGGACAACAACGATTTCGTTTCAAAAACGCCATAATGGAAATTATGGTAATGGGCGGTTGCAGATAGTAAAAAACATGGAAAGAAGCGCTTAAAAGTACAATGAGCATTAGCTAACTCTAGCAGTTTTGTTTACGGAGATGTTCAGCCGTTGAGAAAAGTACAAGATTAGGATGAGAACAGCTCGACAATGTTTTACGAAAATAACTCCTGCTGACTAAGTCACGTCTGGGGTCTGGTGATAGATAAGCAAATTATCGCAACGATAGCCATTGAAATTTACGGATGTAGGATCGTATTGTGAAATTTAGAAGGGCTGACTGTAGGAATCAAAAAGATCAGTTTGATAAAAGAAGAAAATTTTCAAAAACGTATGGATTTTAAACGTTGGTAGAGTTTAGTGTGTGGTCATATGAGGCGGAGCTATGACTTAGAAGCTCGATGAAGGGCAGCGAAGGGAGCGAATGCGTCGACCAATGTGATTGCATCCGTTTCTCGCCAACAATTGCCATTGAACGTTCGTTACGTTTCCGCACCTATCTCCCTATAGTATAATAAGAAAAGTGTTTTGGACCAAAGAGATTGTAACTTTTTTTTGAAAGATGTTTTTCGAAGGGCAAGAACGAATCCTATCGAACTAGTGAGAATAATGGATGAAGCACTTAGTAACCGTCGCCATGTCCATTGGTTGAAAGCGCACCACATCGACGTAAACAACGATATAGGCCCCATTCAAACCTCAATTCCTCACGCCTCTCACCTTTCTTTTCATATTCATAGTCGAAAAAATATTTTCTGACAGCTCCTGTATAAAATGGTCAATTTTCAATACATGGGATTTCGAAGATTTTGAAAAAAACCAATTTCTACTATTTCGTTAGTGATGTGAAAACAGTGGCAGAGGGAGAGAGAGAGAGAGAGAGAGAGAGAGAGAGAGAGAGAGAGAGAGAGAAAGAGTGAGAAACTCTGGAAGATCTTTTTCGGAACTGCATAATACCTATTATAGTAAACGTGATAATACTTATGAAATATTACATGTACTTGCAGTACAATGGTTAGAGATGTCTTGCACGTGAGTGACAGTGGTTTGATTCTTCTCTGCTGGTAAACGAATCCCTTTATCCTTTTATAGTCGTAAATTAGTATGAGACTTATCTAGAAGAATAAGCGCTGGCTAACGCAGATCGCTAAGGTGTTGATATAGAGCGCTATCATTTGTACTTTTGATGAAATATTGAGTTTTCATAGCAGCGAATGACGTCTAGACGCCCTGTAAGATCCCTAGTGACTCCGTTCTTCATTCCTTTCTCTTCACATCACCCGACTCGATTTCAGTCGGCTTTCTCGCGAGGATAGGATTTCCTCTGTGAGTGCTCAAACTGGAATCACATTTGATTAAGAACTATATTTAATAAGTCCAAAAATTGCTGTTCGTAGAAACTGAACTCGGCGGCTGTTTTTAAACTTCGCTTTCAACGTTCAGTATTGTCTGTGAGAGTGTTAGAACCTATTCGAGGTTAGTACGTCAAGGCATACGTACGTTTCAGCGGTGTCACCCGCTTCATCAGTGGCCCACGGGCGGGTACGACTCGACATCGCCCAAACTTACGCATGGCTCTGAAGCACCAACCTCGAATAGGCTCTACACATTTTCACAGACTATACTGACTGCAGTTTATTTCTTCTTTACATGCCATATTTAGCAGTGACAGCAGAACTACCTTGTGTCTATGAAATCAAACTTAGTGAACGAACCAGTTGTTCAACCGACGATGACTTCGAGAGGTCTTGAAGAATGTTCAAAAAAAACATTACATCGCGAAGAAAGAGAAGTGCTCTATTTATTGCTCCTTCTTTCGTTTGCTCCACAATGTGGTAAAAATAAGAGCATGGTATAGGATAGATTGTCATCTTCGATGTGGTTGCGATAAATTACATTCATTAGTATCGAAAAGAATGAATACTAAGGGAATACTGGAGCATCCATCAGGGATTGATCAACATTGAGAGCTTCATTCTTTTATGGTGTTTGGCTGTTACGTGAATATATGTAACAAGCATTGCAGTCGACTAATTTGAGACCTCGCTCAAGAACAATGTAATTTGACAATGTATTTTGATCTTTTTAATTAGCCATCGACAATCAATCACTCTGAAAGGAAGCCATGCTGATTGCTCGATCAAGTGTAAAAAGTTCGCCATCGATTCCTCTATATCAGGGGTAGTTCCCCGAAAAAACTGACTGAACGAATAATTGAATGACGAGGCTGTAAGGCCTAAACACGTGTCTTGCACTGTATAGGTGCCCATAGTAGACTTCATGGAAGGCTCAAAATACATTGTCAGATTATATTGTTTGTGAGCGAGGTCTCAAAATAGTCAAATGCAGTGTTAGTTACATATGCCCACGTAACAGTGTCGGCTTTTTTTCACCAATAAGAAATTCAAAATAATTACTAATTTTATTTTACCCGACCCGTTACCATAGTTTCTTTTTCACAATGTGGATCCCAGCACTTCTTATATTCAGTTCGTTTCATAGCGTTCATCCTCCGCAACGGTATACAAAAAATTGACGTAGTGCTTTGGCTGCTGCTTGAAGATTTCTTTCGTCTTTTGAATGAATGTTGTAGAACTGCCTCCTCGCCGTCACGCGCTCACTAGTTTGACTACACGAGAGTGTTGGGGTAGGGGATAGAACCGTTGCCGCGCTTATTGAGCTGCTCTTTTTGATACAATGCTTATAGCCACAGTGCGCCCCCATCCCCAAGTAAGCGACTGACAAAAGGCTCTTAGTTATTTTGTCACACTTATTTCTATTGGTTCTTCCCATATTCCCTGCTATTTTCTTCATCAATTTCTCAATTTTGCTTCCATTAACAGCTAGGAACTGGAGTTATAATGGAGTCTGAAGTCTGAGATTGTTGTTCAATAAAAAATTTTATCTTTGAAAAAATATTTTTCACTCGGAATAATTTCTCGAGAATTGGGCCATTTGGTGAATTGAGAACTTTACAGGCTTCTAAAGCAGGTTTTCAACATATAAATATAAGTTAATGTAAACGATAAACGATAAAGTTCTTGGCGTTCATCAATCCTCAAGGGATGTGCCATGCATTCGCCTTTAGTTCGTAACTTCGTTTGAGGTGATTGGATGCATATCTGGTCTCTATAATAACTCGCGGTGGCCTCCCGTTTTATGGAGTCAGTGCTGCTTATTCTCCCAGGCAAGTCTGAGGTCGTCTAATACTAGTTTTACCGACCCCGGAAAGATATATGGCTAGGTGAGCCATGAGCGCGAGATTGAACCACTGACCTTGTGTGTGACGCAGAGCACCTCTATTCACTGCGCCACATGCGCTCTGCAAATAAATATATAGATATAATTCTTTTAAAATGTTTTTTTGTCTCAAGCTGTGTCAAAATCATATCTTTGAAAAGCTCAAAAGGTATCACTAGTTCTTCAGAAACTCTAAATCTCAGCTCCGTATCTGCTACAAAGTCAACAATGATGGGTAAAATACCGTTGTTCGTTCCATCACTTTGTTGCTCAAAACACCAGATTCTACAAGAAAAAAAACGAAAAAATTGACAATGGTCTTCTAACATCTTTTTTATCTCATGTAGTTGTCTTATTTGGTCATGTATTGTTGGAACTATGTGGACCATTTCCGAACATATTTCTCATGAAGGAACTGAGTTTAAATTTCTTCATGTAATGTCTAATTTTTATTGTAGCAGGATTATATGATGGAGATCATAACCTCTGGAACGCTGAGGACTCAAACATCCACTACGCCTTCAAGAGCAGCGTGCTCTGACATAATTCCATGGAGACTTTTGCTCTACACTAGTGTTTTGTATCGATATTGTTTTGAATTATTTAGTGACTGAGAGTAATCATCGGCCAAGAGTTTGATCTAGGACGCCCAGATTGGCAGCACACTCAAGCTGAAGCCTTGTCTAAAACTAAAGCTTTGACTTTTTGATTACTACCTACTGTTTATTTTAACGGCGAGATACAACGTTAATTATACCCATAAGTTTTGCTCGTATCTCAGCACTTTTGTGACTAATAAATAACTTCATAGTTCCGAATGTTTGCCTGATATGCTTCACTTCTGTGGCATTTGCAAATCTTTCTGGGTGCAAGCAATTTATAAAGAGTGTTCTCATCAAAAGGCAGCGATGTTATATAGCATCAAAATCCCACATCCGATGACATTGAAGTTTTTCCACAAAAGCGTTAAATATATTTATTTCTTTTGACGTGCCCTTTTCCTGTTTCAGCCTTATTACTGGAAACCATTGTAACGTCCGAGAAACAGAGCAGGATGTCTAACTCGTTGGCAAATATAGGCTCGGAATGCAGGCTATCAAATATCCAAAGAAAAGCCGATTCTAGATGGGTAAGAAGAACGACGGCGTGGATGATGAATGTATCGAATCGTTTTTTAGCACCACTGCCCATTAGACAAAAAGAAGTTTTACTCGTCCAAGTCACTTGTCTTTGATTCAAATTGGAAACGGAACAAACTTGACAAGAAAAGTTTACCCATGGCCGATGCGATACCGAAGCGAACCTCCTTAGTAATGATTAAAGAGGATAAATCAAAAACAATCTCAAGTTACCGAGTTACGTTGGATAATTTGATAATAAGCTGTCGAAGGTCTAAGTCAGCGAAAAATTAATAAGCGGACCTGTTCACAGTTATATAAGCACATAAATGAGTCAATTAGGATAAAGGACGAAGGCGAGCAGCAGAAACCGGCTACATATAAGTCATCTGAAGAGAATTTAATCGAGTCATTTGGCATATGATGGTGTTATGTCGTTCTGCTTCATTGAGCAGAACTTGTATACAACCCGGTGTGATGGCGAGTGGAAGTGTTCGAGAACTTCCGCTTCATGCCCGGAATAAGTTGTTATTACTTGCACATGTGCGGAATTCGACAAGTTGTGAAAATTGCACCTTCAAAGTTCGAACCAGCATGATGTACTTCCTTTGTACTTCCGCAAAGGCGTTTTTCTCTATTCAGTGCAGAATTTGCTGAAATTGATGCCATTTTCCTTTCACATTCTGAGATTTTGGTCAGAAAAGGCGATCAAGACTGGTAAAAGTTTATAAAATTGCCTGTCATTCAGACGAGGAGCCTTGTCCCATCCAAAAATTAGCGAAGCAATTGAGATATGCATTATTCATAGTAGTGGCTTTCTAGACTAGATGAAATATGTTGCAAAAACGAAAATTTGGCAGATTAGTCACATCGTTGTCCAAACGAGAGGCTCCAGACAAAACATTTACCAACTGGAATCCTAAGAATTATGTCAAATGTTTAATATGAAGACTAATGACTCTATTGTCAGAGGGATTAATGAGGACTACATTGACGGCAGCTGTATTCACTCAGCAATCAAAAAGGGGAGATGGTACATTTGACGAGAATGCTCCATAAAATTTTACTAAAATACGTCGAGTACAAGAATTCCTTTTTGCCTTATATTCATTATTTGAGCCAACATATCTTGTAGTCTGATATGGGCTCTCGTATAGCCCGATACACGTGTTGCGGCCTTGCAACATTGTAATTCGGGCAGGCCTTTGTCTTTGGCCAATCCTCTCGTGATGCTTCAATCCCCCTACATAGAGTAGGCAACGACGGACGATTTTCATAATCGCTGTCAAGTGAAAAATCACAAGAGCGGCAATATTTCGAGAATTCTTTTTATTCAGCCGCTTTTTAGCGGTAGCATTGTGTTACAAATATACCCACTGATGTTGAGTGAAGTTCATGATGTTCACAAAAATTGTATTGTTTTTGTGATTGTGGACCAACATATGAGATACAATACTTAAAAATTTCTTTTTAAGAGTCGTTAGTTAAGAGATCCGAATAGAAATCAATTTCCTTGTAGGTCAACTTTTATGGAATTCACTTCTAAGTACAAGGCTAGCTAAGAGATCTATGTTTGAAGTCGATGTACATGCGGAAATGTAATATTTTGTTATCAAGCGGATATCGAGAATAAAGGATTTGAAATGAGTATCATTCACGTATTTAGCATTGGAATCGACCAGCTAACCTATGAGATTTAAGGTTCGTTTCCTTCCTAGTAGAAATATTCGCAGTCGTTCATATTCCCAGAACCTCTCTTCTCAATGTTCCAAATAGAGTCTTTTGGTAGAACATCTGGTCAATATAGCAAACACAAAACAATTCTACATAAGAGAGATTGGATAATTGTGCATCAACAATCCAACTAAGGCTGTCTCTTTTGATTTCTTAGTGTAGGAGCCATCAAAACTAAAAAATGTTCGCCATTTTCAATTTTGAGACCACCTAACAGGCGAATTATGTTTGATTTTATACGTCTATTGAAATTAATATATGGCTACACTTTTTGCGAAAACCAATAATATTAGTAATAAGAGCTCACTGAAAATCTCTGCGGGACTGGAGGTAATGAAGCCTATAATGGCGCCCTATGAAAGTAATTGAAAGAAATATTGGTCTCGTTATACACTTATTAATCAACACGTAATCAGGTATCAGATGCACCAGAATGCATGGACCCCAGAACCTCTTCCATTCCACTTATTTCTTTCCATTCGTTATCCACGATGCTGTCAGTTTGCATGTGAATTGGTCCGTTACACTTTTTTTTGTCTACTCCATCAATGCAGTTGAATAGTGGCTGAGTTTACTCTTCCTGGAATTTCAAGATAGCTGTGCTAGAGTATTTCTGCCTAATGTAGAGTGAGTGAGTTTGTCAGAGGTCATTTGCCAGTTCCTCTACCCTCAGTATGATAGGCATGATGGGCTTGAAGCATTGTGAGACGAAGATTTGAGCATGTTGGATATTTCGCGTAATAAGCAAAGTCTCAACCACAGCTCTACTTACTCCCCATATCGATCTTAATTGTGAAATAATGGATAAAATGTTGGGATGCATGGCGTTCACGATTTCCTTAGGGATACGCCATGCAGTAGATTAAATCAGAAGTTATAGAGACGATTGAAATCATATTCAGGCCACTTAGTGAACTGGCTGGCTAGGTATGAAAAGTCAGTGTCTTCTAACCTCCTGGAAAAATCTGATAATAGTTTAGCGGATCCAGAATGTCAGAGGATAGGTATTCTCTGTATGTGGGTTGAAATCACTCTGTTTATTGAACAGAAAGTACTAAGAATGCTCTGTGTTAACACAAAGTAAGCGAATGCTCTGTGTTATCACAAAGTAAGATAGACTATAAAAGAAAATTTTACTTTCTTTTTTCAAATAAACATTTACATAACCAGAATCAAAAAGAAATAAACATTCACATATCCAGGGAACAAAAAGCGAGCAATGAAATTGCAATTGCAAAGTGTAGAACGTTTACATCATTGAAGGCAATTGAGTCATTGAGAACATTTTTAATCTCAACACTTAATACAGTTGAAATTTCCTTCGTGCCATTTTCGTGACTCTATATTGAACAAAGCACTTCGAGCTCCCATAATAGATTCATATAAAGACTTTACAAGAACTGTAATCAATGTCTACAATTAGCATCATATAATGAAAGGCAACCAGTTTACATGAGAATATGGTGGAAATAGCTGTCAGCAAAAAAGGGATAATAAAATAACAATTACAACACTGGGATCTCAGTAGAAGTAGTAGCATTCACGTTCATCTCTACTTAGGCGGGGTTCGGTTTTGTCGATGTCGTCTCTGCTATGGTGCAGGATTGACAGAAATGTGCAACAGCACAAAACTGTCGCTAACACTGATAACGGCACAAATACGAGGATCCTGGAAAAGAATGCATCTATAATTACCAAGAGCGATTGTCTATTACCTCGGTATGCTTCAATATATCCTAATTTTCTTCTATAAGCCAAACACGAGGTGTTATATAATTTCTTCATTCATTCAACAGCTGGTGTTTCGACAGTTCGTCTTCCTCAGAGCCTGGAAAGGTCAAATTGTCTGCAATCCACTCAGTCAAACTCCTCCATTACTCCTTCAAAAAAAAACCCCCCAGACCTAAATTTCAATCGCATCAAGCACAAAATCAACTCTCAATATACTCACCGCTTTTTATATATGTTCCACTGAATGATTCAAGTGGAGACAACCGGAAGAAAATCACATAGGCTCGTAATGCACCCTACCCATCAAAGAACAGTCTTATATACTGACTCATATCACGAGTGATAGCTAGGCAATCCTCCCTGCGGTCTATAGTTGGATTGTTGATGTTAGTCCAGAACGCTTCCAATATCTCTCGAGCCGATGTTTTTTGCTCTTGCGCAAGGATGTGAGCTTTTTGGATTAGCACGACCAACCCAGCCATAAACCGCAGGGAGGGACGCCTCGTTATCACTCGTGATATGAGTCAGTATGAAAGACTGTTGTTCTGATGGATAGGGTGCATTACGAGCCTATGTGATGTTCTTCCGGTGTCTCCACTCGAATCATTCAGCGGAACATATATAAGAAGTGTTGAGTATGTTGAGAGTTGATTGTGTGCTTAATTCGATTGAAATGCAGGTCTGGTGATTTTTTTAAATGAGTAATGGAGATGTTTGACTGATTGGATTGCAGACAATTTGACCTTTCCAAGCTCTGAAGAACGCGAACTGCCTAAATATCAGCTGTTGAATGTATTAAGAAATTTTACTACACCTCACTTTTGGCTTAAAGAAGAAATATTAGGATTTATTGCACCTACATATAAATCGTAGCGGTAATTTTCACTAAATATATCAAAAAGTATAATGTTGTGGCTAAATATCCTACAGTGCGGATATATAGTGGCTCAAACTCGCGTGCACGTCAAATCACTCCCTTTTTCCCTCCTGAGCTATTGAACTTGTACTTCTCCGTAGGGTAACAGCAGTGACTTGATGTGTCGGTAACTATAACGAGTTTTATCATAGCGCAAATATACATTTAAGCAAAGCCTTGGATCTTTTTGACGTCTTTACATGGTTCACGATAAATCGTTTTCATTCAGGACGCCCTTATAGTCTTGAAGTATAAGCTACTTATCAATCTGCCGAAGTAGCACACTAATCTGAAAAAGAAGACCTAATAGAAAAGTGAACTGGTCAACCTGAAACACAACCCTTTACGAACGGCGGCCATTTTCAACTGGATGAAGGACGGCTCGGAGGGTTACGAAAAGTGCAGGTGGAGAGCGCAGCAATGGTAATGTGATACTCTTCTTGAAATTTGTGTTTCGTCACCGATAAAAAACGATTCAGTCGCCGGCGAATTAAAAAATCTGATAGGAGAGACTTCAGTAAGGTTATTCTTGATTGAAATACGTCATATAAATTACAGATTAATGAATATCGGTAGTGCACACGGCGTGCAACAATTTCTTGATTATAAATGTACTTTGAGAGTTAGAATCTCTAATATACGAAAGACTTTCTTCTGTTTTTCTATGGGTAACACTCTTTCTTATCGACTTGTAGTATACTATGAACATTTTAATTGTTGCAACTTTGCCATTGGTCATGCACACTAATTCAAAGTGTATTCTTCATTCTATAAGTACAACGTACCATAGAGGACTTTTCAGAAGCCAAGCAAAACATTGAAATCTCCATGTTTCAAATTATCAAACGAATACTCTTCTAGTAAGAAAGCTTTTTTCTGGAAAAAAGCCCATGGAATTCTGAATAGATTCCACAGAACGTCACTATATCCCACACGTTTGCATTTCAGAGTGAAGAATATTAGACAACTGGGCGCTCCTTATTTCCAAATAAGCTTATGGAAGTCTCTCCATTAACATTCATATTTTTCTTGCGACAAATTTGCTAGGAAGTAAAGTTTTACTTTTTATTAGGATTGAGGAAAAAGTTCCCAAACAACCACAGAATGTTCAAAGTTAGTACATAAACTTAATCAAAAACAACAGTAATTACTCGACAAAATAAAGAGCATCACTATCCATGGTCTTCTGCCAACGATCTGCAAGCTTCCGGATTTGCTCAAAATCGCCATTTCCTTGACTTTGAATCAAGGAACCCCAGGCATGCCTCTTCAACTTGATCAAATGTTTTTGAATCGGAGTCCACGCAGTAAATGTTCCACTGAGTGGAAAAGACTCGAATCGGGCGACGCAGTATCAGGAGTGTAAGTTGGGTGCAGTGAGACCTCGATTCCCTCTAGTTCACAAAAAATTTTCTTTGTTTCCTTTGTGGGTGCGGGGTTTGGCATTGCTTTGCTTCAACAACGTTCGCTTTCAACGAATCAATGTGGGGTGCTTTCCTTCACTTTAGTTTTTTATGGAGTTCCGTATGGAAATAGTCCTGAGATTATCCCATTGAATCACAAGAACCGATACTGTGTCAAACAAACAATATCTGAACCTTTCGTGGGTGTCAGGGAACTTTGTTCCACCTAGTAAAGCCAAAAAAAACTGGTGCCAGGTTGAAATATGAACTCCGCTTGCAAAGCGTTATCTCCCTTTAGTAGTAAAAAGTACTGTGCAAATTATTTTCAAATCAAGCACAACATCAAATGAGCATTTTTCAAGCTATAAATTGATTACAAAACCATGGATAAGATTTTCAAAAATGTTTAATGAAAGGTGGAAATACGCTCTTTTTTCATTTATGCGGTTTCTCGTTAAAAAAATGAGGGATTTTAGAGAGCAATGATGAAATAAAATCATTCTTTCAGAAGTTTTTACAGTGGATTTCCATTATTTAATGAGGACAGCTTTTTTGATGCCTGTGATTAGCTGGATTGGTATTGAAACGCATACCAATCCTCGTAATCGTACAGCGGGGGGACACGCTTGGAGTCGAAATAACCCTAAATCTCCTCAGGATTTAATATTATATCTTCCTCTAGATTTGATACTTTGCAGTAAACACGAAATTTATTGAAATGAGTAAGGACTCTAGTAACGTTCAACTGCTTGTTTTCTTGGGAGAATTTTGGTATACAGTCTGCCTACACACGCTCTGAGATGGACTTCTGGCTTATCAACCTCGTATGAGGCGTCAACCATTCCTAAAAAATTTATATTGAATGTTTATCGCGAGGTTTCTAAAAAAGTCAATGCCATGGATCAATTTTGTTCTACTAGCCGAGATCCATCGACTGAGAAGTGGTGATGGCACAGTGTCAGTGTACAGTGTGCCGTCACCATTCACGCCTCCGTACTTGTTACAATGGGGGCTTAATGTGGGACGTGGGCTACTGACGAGTGGGGCGAGACCTCCGAAACACGCATGTATAGCCCTGGCATACCAACCTCGGGTAAGGCTTTGAACATTTCTGAAATTTTTTTTATTAGCATTGATCATTATAAAAAAACAAAGAGTAAACAGCTGTTTATGGTGATCAAGACAGAAAAAGAATCAGTTTGTTAAAGAGCTACCGCCAACCTCATCTGAAGTCGGTAGAAGTTGAAGCAATTATTACGTAGACTCAAAGACGACTAGGTGATGAGAAATATCTGCTAATATGAAAGTACAATCTGTGTAAGCCTCCTTTGTGATACTATGCGGCCAATTTTCAGGAATGACTCTCACCGAAATTAATACACCAAATGTGGAGAGCATCTCAGACTTAGCTCATCGACATTAGGCTTTCAATAAAGTCGAGAAAATGAAGTTCTTGAACACATAATTGCCTAAAATTAGGTTTGAAGATTTCAAAAGAAGTGATGCCCTACTTTCTGCACTTACGTACTTCTCTGTCCACTTGAAGCAGTTGTGAGAAGAATCTCGAAAAGTTGTTCTCTACCATTTATAAGCTTCCAATTTCTACTGCCTACTAAACCATAGATTTTCCATCTTCAAGAAGAGTTTATCGCTCTCAATACATTCACCTGAGCAGGAATTTATGGCTTGCACAAGATCTTCATTTTTCAGTGTTTCGACGTAATTTATGGGACTTTGAAAGGTCGCCACACAAAAAGGATTCTTATGTGAACGATGCAAGATCCAAATGCTCTTGATATCTGATAACATGTTTTGGGCCTTTGTTTTGAGCCTGCTTTGAGTCTTACTCCTCTTCATATCATTCAAAAAAATCATAGTGATTATTGACATTACTCTCGGTTGGGACTGAGGATGGAAGGACGTCGAAATACTTTTTATCTTGATAGGCTGCTTGCTGAGGAAGAAGATCCGGCCAACATGATGGTTTCAAAGAGAGCTAATTTCAGCTACGACAAACTGGTAAGCGAAATATAACATAATGCTTTTCACAACGCCTAAAAACACGTTTCTGATACACGTATGATCCAGAACTTTAGAGAATTGCGGTTTTGCAGCGGACAAAGGTTTCCTTTTTTGAGGGTTTTTGGCAGTAACAACACCGATAGAATCTTTTTCGCAGTCCAAAAAGGCATCATGATGCCTTTAACAGAATGAATGATGAAGCAGCCCGCGAACATCGTAACAAACAAGCAAATCAAAGGCCGCCCATTTTATGAAAATGGTCAGAATTAGCCAGAGAGAAGCACAAGTGAAAACCTTTTACTGGAAGGTATCAATTACGTTCCCGAAACTAATCTATAACTCATTTCTGAGCAATGCGGATTGTTCAATCGAACCTTAGACAAATTCTTATCACTATGAAAAACCATATGTTGGTTTCCTAAGCATGAAAAAAAGAGAACTACGGTGAAAATAAATTCCTATGATTCAAACTCATGCTGATAATATCAAGGATTTCTGTCACATAAATAAACGTATAATCTTAATCACTGGAGAATTCTCTCTGTAGGCTTCCACGTCAACGTTAAAATTTCGAGGTATTCGTAAGTACTGCATTTTCAATGACTCTTATTTATGCTTTGTTTTTTTACAAGCACATACTTTTAATTGAGGACAATTTCATTCAAAACCAATGGTAGTGAAGATGTTCTTAACTATTCTCGCTTAATAACCACTTTAGCGAGAACATGGAAAAATCTTATTGGATTGCCAACTACTAATAAAAAGCAAATAATTTCCACAATAACGAAAAAGTTGTGTTTTGCATTGTTTGATTTCTTCACTTGCTCGAACATTTCTCTATTTTACAGTATGCTGGCGCAAATTCTAAAACGTCGTAAGGTAAATAAATGGAAAAAGAATAGTGGAAATCAACTGACAACAATTCCACTCGTATCCGTCGACAGCAATTGTCAGAATCACCACAACATTCAAAATACGTTAAGAAATCAGCCAGTGGACATTTTCTGAATAAAGAGATATTATAGTTCATGAGGATGCCCAGGGCCATTTTGAGGTCGGTACGTCAGTGACACACGTACGTCTCGGCGGTATCGCCTGTTTCATTTGTGCCACACGCTCCACTGTTCAAAAACAGTTGATTGGAAGGATGTCTATATAATCCAGACGTAAATCATCGACTGAAAAAATGGTAACAACAATATTATGAGCTTACAGCATAAGGTTCTCCATTCCAGCTGTAAAGTAGGGTTTAGTGAGATGCGTTTGGCTCTGATGAAGCGGGCGATGCGGCCAAAACGTACGTATGCCACTGATCACCAACTCGAAATGACTCTCAACATTCTCACGAAATATATTGAACATTTGCAGCGACGTTTAAAAACAATCTATTAAAAATAAAGATAATTGATGGTCACAGTGGCTACCTACTTTCTCAGAGATATCAAGTTTTGGTGCAAATTTTCTATTGGGTTTTTGTGCATAGCAAAGTTCACGTCGATATATACTCAGCACAGTGATCATAAACTCACTGTACTATATCAACCTCGAGTTTTTGGCTTACACAGAAATCAGTGAGCATAGTTCTCTTACAGTCCTATGAAGTTCATTTTCTGATAACATATGGGGATAACTTTTCAACATGATCTAACTGCAGCAAATGAATAGCCAATCGCTATCGCAATTCTTGCAATGTATGTTCTATATTCAAAATTGTACAATTTATAGATCATTCACAGGATACCTAATAAAATAACTTACTAAAGAGCACACTGAGCAAAATCTTATGAGTGCATATCAAATTGGAAGTCGCAATTCCTTCAAGTAATACTAGAACTATGATGATGGATAAGCCTAATTTACATACCAGGCATTAAAAGTGTTCTATCACCTCAATTTTTCATGATATTCCGAAACTGACAAAGTTATAGGGAGAATAGAGTAACATCAGACCTTGGCGCTGGTCGTGGTGTTTCGAAATACCAATTCTTGTAGCAGACGACATCTTCGTAGTCGAACAACTCAACGATGTCAACTAGAAGACCGAGCAAAACTAAGATGTGCGCATGCATTTCGTCGTTGCGTGATTTGAATGCTTGTAATCGGAACACACCTTATACAAATATTGACGAGTTTGTCCAATATCGTCGTGTCCTCGGCGTCGTGGCCATCATGAAAAGCAGACGCACAGACGACGTCGTGACTCATCTACAGATCCTGGGCAGAGAAGAAAACGATCACTCTAAAACGACGAGCGATTTGTTTTGTCGATTATCGGCGACTAGAAAAAGCAGTATGTCGACTATCTAATGGTAGTGACCACGAATAAAAACAAGCTATAGCGGTTCTAATCAAACGGATCTACCTTTTACTTTTTTTTGCCAAGACTTACGACGTATTGTGAAGGAACTCAATGGCCAGCACAAGTAACACTCCAATTTAATACTTTCACTAACAGTCTCCTAACCAGTATGTCACCAAATCTATGATATCCATTGATGCAGAGTGATGTGCAAAACTTTCTCGTCAGGCGGTACTTGAACCCACATCTCACTCGCGCGCGCTCTAACCTGTTGCGCTACTGATCCCCACAATGGGTATATTTGGAAGTTCATACTACCGCCAGAAGCAGGTAAATGAAAAGATTTTCATTTGATCATCAATTCCAGGATAATTCTAATTATTACCTTATCACCAGATTTCTTTCCTGAAAGACTATAAACAGGAGTTTTGCGCCTTATCATATCCATGGAGCATAAGATCCATGTAAAATAACACTGATGAGTGCGAAAAACAGAGCTCTCATTAACCTTCTCGAAACAGCAGATGCTTAGCGTCTCAGCAATCAACATAAATACCTTCACAGAATCTGCTTCCTCGTTCTTTTTATGACCACTATAAAGTAATGTGATGTTAATAGCGGCTCGCAATTAATATCTTGCTTCTCTATGATATTCTTTAGCCACCTGCAACACTTGCTTCCCCGATGAGTCTCGTGCTTTGAGAAGATGCCAACAAGATCTTTATTTGCCCCTTCCGATAAGAAGTGATTCAGTTGGTTGTACATGTTCTAGCTTACTTGGATTACTTAGACTGTCCGTCTTCACTAGTTGTGCAGGCCTCAGCACATATTCCATTTGCCACTTTGTCTCGCGACAGTCGACCATGGCGATGGTTTAATTTGAGCACAGAAGCTGGTGCTAGTGTCATACCGTGATCTGAAAATTGCCGGCAGTTGCAAGTCGCGAGTTAATTCTTTTTATGACCACATCCGTTCAACGTGTAGGTGGCGTCCTTGAGGACGCGTACACTGCCGCGGAATCCACTCTTCAGTTTCTACAGCGCCGGGAGGAACGTTTGATCGAAAAGGTGAGCACAGTGCCCGTTAGTTGGTCGGTGCTTGCTTTGAGAGGTCCAAATGCGGCCCATGGTCCTCTTCTCCTTCTATCTAGTTCCTACTTCATGTTATTTTCCATGTTCAATTAACGCCCAAATTACACACTCCATGGTTTTTACAATCACAGAACCATCCATTTCGATTTGATCACCACTGCACCATGAGTTCTCCAGGACTCGCTACCTACTCTGAAGACTCGATAATCTCTAATCCTTCTTTTAGAATCTTTGGCAATAATTCTGAAGTTGCTACTGTATGCCTGAGATCTCGAGAGCCCAGTCACTAATGGTTGTTTATCATCAGTTGTCATTGCTATCCATATCAACTTCATTGTCTCTTTCATCATTTCTTCTACCAACTTTGAGAGAGATCAGTGTCAAACTGCCAAAAGATTCCATAACTGTCATTCTAATTGTTTCCGATCTTTTCAATACAAGTCATTCAATCTGTGTAGGTGTAAAAAATTGACCAAATTCAAATTCATTGTTAGTTTGCTCAAAAATTGATGCGCTTGTGACTAATCCATTTTTTATTGTTTAAAATCCATACCAGCTTCGTATAAACTGAGCAATCTAATAAGCCTACTGTTTCCAACTATAAGAATGCTGACAGGGAAGAAATATGGAACAAGAGATGACTTCTGTCTTCTGAATGCCGTTCCTTTTTCGGAGACTCCATTGCCCTGTTTTTCAGGAGAAAAAAGAATAATAAAAGAAAAAAAGAACAAGAAAGAAGAACAAAGTCGATTTTCAGTCAAGTGATATCTAAAAATCTCATCACGGAACTTCGTATAATCTCACTAGGAGCCTTCTTCAAGATTTAGTGTTAAACGCGCGTCTGCCTAACATTCAATACCAGGCCTCAAAAAAGCTTAATATAAATTCTATAGAAATGAATTGAAGAGGTCAACTGCTAAACGGCTTTGTATTCGACTGTTTTTACGATCTCGCTTAAAACTGATCCATCCTGACAGCACATTCTAAGCCTTTCATGAGGTCTGTTATGGCACTCACACAGAGACAGTACATTTTTTCGACCTCGCAGCCTCGTCGATTGCACAGCGCCCATCGCGTGTGCCGATATCCCTTTCAAGGAAGAATTCCTTACATAGAGTGATCGTTGACGCACACTTTACACCGCGTGCCTAATGAAAATTTAGGTATACCAGTCTTGAGAAAATCGACTGTTAGTCACTGTAATGTCCGGTGATCATGTCACTGATTATGCAGTGATATGTCACCCTAGAATGAAGTGGATTTTCACTTGACACGTGGTACAGCGTGCTCGTCAACGATACCCCTATATAAGGGGCTCTCTTCCGAAAGAAGTCGGTACAGACAAAAGGCATTATACAGGTGAGGAGGCTGCATGGTCACAACACGTGTGTTGCATTGTATATGTGCTCATAACGGACCTCACGAAAAGCTTTAAGCATGCTGTCAGGATGTAATACAGCTGTTCTTTTTCAAAAAAGTCCATTGTCATGTGCTCGTTTTATTACAAAACATATTGCTATAAATGACAAACAAGTAACCCATGTCATGGCAATATTTTTACATAAAAACGTGTGTCTACGTTTTTTTGCTAACGCATTACGTTCTAAGTCAATTTTTATGATTTTTTAAAAATTTCCACATATTCCAATACTTATTAGTTTACAAGTTCTCACACTTCATTCACCCACATAATCCACCCCTACAAAATGTGCTCATCCACCTCTTTTTCATTAGACATGCTGTCTTGCATTAGCATCACGAAGAATTCCAGATTTTTGTGCAGCCTCAGCAACCACGTTAGAGCTTTGCCTTGTTCGTTGGATAATGTTGTTGAATGCTAATTGAGCCGGGCCCGTCTGTAATAGTAAAGTAGTAATTACTTCCGCAGACTTCACCATAGACAATAGTGACTTTTTCTTGGGTCGAAGATGCTTTTCTAAGACACTTTCCTAGGTATGGCAAAATACCCCGTTACCGAAGAAATGAGAGCCTTTCTCTCAGTCTAGTATTTAACCAACGAATGCGTGAATATCGTGTCGCAGGCAAAGTTTTGTCGGAAATTTCCTTTATTGATTTCTGTGTTTTTTAACCCCCAAGGGAGAAATCGATATTCGCAGAGCGTATTGCGGTATTTTCGTTATTAAATTGAGGATTTTTCCTTCTTTCGGCAAAAATAGACTCTTATATTACTTTGATAGAACAAGATTTTCTCTACTCCCTCATATGTTTTTCGTTTGATTGTACATGTCTTCTGTAGAGAAAACTCCCGTTTATTATGCCATCGCATGGATTTTGGTATTCAATCAGTTGTATTGCATAGTACAAAGGGGATCATAAGGAAATCTTTAGTTTTGCTCTTCCTTAGCTTTATACAAAGCTCAAAAGTAATCATCGTATATACCTCTTCATCAAAAACTCTCACTATAACTAAATTTATATCAATCATTCGCTTATTTCCAATTATTCAGAGCCGATGTAAGTGAGAAAAAGTTGAGTACTTCTAGAAAGTGGAAGAATTCTGAGCAGAAAGAAAAACCGTGCTTGAATTTAAAGTTTAGAACATCGCCATCATGCAAACTATTGCTCAAGAATACGCGTCTCCAGAGAAGTATTCTCGATATTTTTCCCCTGTCCGCTCCCATATTCAAAAAAGCATCTTTTATTTCCTTTTGAGGTATTAGTAATTATTCAACAGTTTGGATATCGAGAATCTCAGAGATGTGTTTTATTTTCCAAATGGTTTTCATATTATACTGTGTAAGTAAAGTATAATTTTCATTCACATTCAAGCATCTTTCGCTGGAAGGGGGTTTTCACTTAGACTTTCATCAACCACTCGATAGCACAAATCAAATCAATCTCAATAACAAGCCTGGTTTTTGAGAAGGACGTTTCAGTGCGTTTACAGCTGAAAGATTATCGAATTTCATACCTCGCGTCGTGTCGATTCCCAGCGCAATTTACACGTGGCGTGCGGTGCGCGCTGAGTGTAAAACCCAATATTCCCTTAGCTGTAACGACGCACTAAGAAGTCTCTCGCAAAAACATAGCATATCCTTGAAATGTTATGATTTGCGCTATCGTATGGGTCGGAAAGCCCGAGAGAGAAGCCGTGTATAGCGAAAAAATCTTGCAATCTTATAGATTTGAGCTACCGACTGGCTATTGAACGGCGACGGCTTGATGCCAGTGTTGCAATATCCATACACATAGCGGCAGAAGGCATAGGCGCCGCATGTGAAATTCAATTTTTATTTCGGTGTTGCAGAGCAATAAAGAGTTTTCTTGAAAAACCAAGAACACCTTGAAATTTGCCGAAATTCGTATTATCGAATAATTGTTGAACATTTTGTGTAAAAGCTTTGCCTATCGTAAGGTGTTTGAGTGTAAATTAGATTTTCTTTCCACTACAGCGTAATATAGACAATCGAAAATGAAATACAACTTCCGAGTTATGAAAATTTAAGCTACTAAATAACTGCTAAAATGTCTAGGAAGAGCAGAAAATGCTTTTTTGAATATGGGTTCTGATAGGAGAAGTACCGTATCATACGCAATGATGAACGCGCGCCTCACCCTTCTCTAACTTGCGCTACATATTGAAATTACGTCCGCACAGACCTCTCTCAAAGATGTTTAGTTCTAGAAGTGTGCTTTTAAGCTGCGTTCTCACAATACAGGCGATACAAATGCACAATCACCTGTCACATGTCACCTGCCGTCCCGTTGATCGTCGAGTGACTCGACCGGGTACCAGCAACTCTTCCATTTTTACCTATCGCTTGCAAGAGTAGCCCGGTGGGTCCCCCTCGCTCTAGGAATTCGCTGAGCATCATATCTTTCTTCCATCGCTTTCGTGAAGAAATCGGACCAACGGGTCAGTGGTCTTCCTTTAGAGCGCTTGACGTCCCGAGGAATCCAGTCGGTAACGGCTCTCGTCCATCGGTTGTCGTTGAAGCGCATCACGTGTCCGGTCCACCTTATTTTCGATATCCTGGCGTGTAGAACGGCGTCTCTGATTTTCGATCGTTGACGTAGGTCGGAACTTCGGATCCTTTCTCTCATTTGCGAGATACGGGATACTCCTAGCATCGACCTTTCGACTGCGCGTTCGATAACGCCAAGTGATCTTTCATCTTGCTTACGTAGCGACCAGGTTCATGCTGCATACGTCAGGGCAGGGATAATTGTCGAGTCGAAAAGGTGGGCACAGAGTCGGATGTTCTCTGTCGTCTTCACTACATCTTCGATGCTCTTAAACGTTCCCCAAGCCGCTCGTTTCCTCCTCCTCAACTCTGGAGCTAGGTCGTTCATCATGTTGATTTCACGAGCTAGATAGACGTAACTGAAGCATTCGGAGATTGTCGTTCCGTTGAGCGTGAATGGGGCATTTAAAACCCATCCGTTCCTCATGAATATTGTTTTCGTTAGATTCAGTTGAAGACCAATCTCTCCACAGGCGTTATCGAAATCGGTCAACATTCGTTCTCGACCGTCAATTTTCACTCCCATTTCGTCTCATTCTGATGTTCGCATGACGTTTTGTAGGGTGGCAGGTATAGTTTTGGAGAAATTGTATCGCCTTGTCGATCCCCTCTTCTTACGTCAATGGTGATATTGTTGTAGAATGGAGATATTTTGGTCGTGAAATCTTTATAAAGCTCACGAAGGATCATTATATACCGAGTAGGGACGCCCTGGTTATCCAAAGCCTCTATAACCGCTTCTGTTTCCACTGAATCAAAGGCTTTCTTCAGATCGATGAAAGTGAGACAGAGTAGTTGTTTGTACTCTCGTGAAACTTCAGTGAGTCTTGTAATCGTGTGAATGTGGTCCATGGTACTAAATCCTTTTCGGAACCCTGCCTGTTCGCATGGCTGTCCTTCGTCCAGTGTTCTGTCAATCCTGTTTAGGATGACTCGAGCAAAGAGTTTATAGACAATGGACAGCAAGCAGATTGGGCGATAATTGCCTATGTCGTGAAGGTCTCCCTTTTTGAACAACAATACGGTCTTGCTGGTTTTCCATTGAATAGGGACCTTGCATTCTGACAAGTAGCGAGTGAGGAGCCGAGCCAGGGTGTTGATGAGAACTGGCGGCAGATTCTTCAGATGTTCTGGTCTAGTCCTCTTTGGACCGAGTGTTGTTCTGTTCTTCACCGACGATATAGCATGTCGGATTCCAGAAGGGAGGACCGGTGGGACGACATATTCGTCCTCTTTCAATTTATATGACGGTGAGAGGACATGGCTAGTGAAGAGATCCAAGTAGTATTGGTGGATGATTTTCTCCATAGCCCTTCTCGAAGCTGTAAGTGCCCCGTCAGGGTATCGGAATGCACAATAAGAATTGAAAATTCGCTCATTTCCTTACAAGGATGTAATAGTACAGCTGAAAGATGAAGGATTTCGAGAGAAGTAGTCGCACTTCATATCAAAAAACCTTGTAGAAGGTTCATTCACGATATTTTATTTTTCATGTAACGAAAAGATACCTCTGACTTATAAAATATATCTATAATTACCAACAAACCACCTATGAGGTCCAAGCGGCGGCGTAAAATTTTAGGTATCATATTTGATCTATTTTCGCTCTTACGGCGTGCTGTGATAATCCTTGAAGAAAACCATTTACATCATCAAAATTTCCGAAATCTGCACTATCTAATAACCTGTAAAACTTTCATGAGGAGCCATTTCGAAGCCCCAGCCAAGAAAAGAAGCAAATTGAGTGTGGAACATAATTTTATTTTTGCTTTTACAACGTAACAAAAGTTAGTTTCAATAATTAGGATATCATTGACATCGGAGTGACTTAAGCTTTCGAATGATTGTTGAATGTCTAAATCACAATCTCTACAGGATATCCCGATTTAAGTATTTAAGATTTGATCAAAATATTTGAGATTGATTTAAGTAAAGATCGACATTTGCGTCCAGATGCCTAACAGCTTACAAATAGTCTTTTATATAACCCGTCTTCACGATTAGGTAAGAATCCCATCTTGTATTGGATTCGTTCCCTCATACCAATCCTCCACAAAGGTAAGACTTCGTTATAAACAGAGGGTCAAGAACATTTACCATGTTGTCCCGACTACCCTTTGAAAATTTTGCCTTTTCAATGAATGTCCTAGAACGCTGTTTGAGTCAAGTTCCCTTGCATTTGGGAGATAACCGAGGTTAGGCGTTCCCATGCGATTGAAACAGAGGATTGAGGGAGGGTATCGCAACAGCACTCTGCCCTCTGGTAAACTGAACCCGTAATCACCCCGCTATTTCCACTTCTCGAGTGAATTAAAGGCTCAAAAACCAACAGTACTGTGACTGAAAACTCATTTTTTCAATATATATATATATATATATATATATATAACTTTGATCAGAGGTTTTCGTCACCACAAAGAGAAAATCTTTACACATAATAAATTTCTGCTCAATAATAACTCGTTTAGGCGTTTACACAAATCCTTATCATCTATGAAAAGAGGTCATTCAGTTAGTCAAGTAGGTAAGCGATGTGTACTGAAATCCGTTCATCATACTCGAAGTCGGAAAACACGCAAACCTTTTTGTTCTTTTTCTAGGTTGAGTAATCATTTTCACTCTATGGCCTCGCTTACTTCCAAAATAGCGAAGAATACAAGAAAAAACTTCAATAACAAGTTTGTGCTACATCAGTGAGATCATAGGCGGTCACTGAGTCAATGTGAACAATGCAGCATTCCCTTGTAGGGTTTAACATGAGTTTGAAGACTGGAGTTGCTCAAATCGAATGAAAATTCATTTAGACTGAAAAGTTGGCTTTGTGAATCCACCATTACTATGGCCAGCTTCAAATGCTAACGGGTGAGCTACTTTCGAAATGATGATTGAAATCTTACCAAGGAGAGTGAATTGCATAATTTATTAAATGAGACATAGGTTTTTATTTTGGCAATTGACAAAACGGGCTCTTGTCCACCTAGAGTAATACTCATACACATTTGCTTCAACACTTTATTTCATCCGCCTCACAATTTTTTTTGCTTTGAAGTTCCCAGTCCTTTTAGCATTCGAGTCGTTTTTTATATTCTTTCTAAAAAGTGGAAACTAGTTCAACTGTCTCCTTGCAATCTCGACGATAGCCTTTTCACGACGCTCCACAACGCGCTCGTTGCTGACTGCCTGAGAGTGCTGGAAGTTGGGTACCTGTTACTCTCGCGCCGCGACGAGAATCACAACCACTGGGCCACGGCTGTCCAATCATCGAATTACAAGAAATGGTATCCGCCATGCACCTCTCCTCCACCCTCTGGAATAATCAAATATTCATGCTCGCAAGTTAACTTAACCCTGCCTTCTCTGCTGCACTGTGGAGAAACGGCCTTTCCAAAAAAATTTACATCGTTGAAATTTTTTGAACTTAGGCCATCGAATGATCACTAATAGCCTAGCGAAAGAGCTCTGTCTTGCGAGAAGAATGCGTGTGTGAAATACAAATGTTCCCCCTCCGTTAAAGCGATATGAAAAGAATTTTCCAAAAAACCGGTTACGTACGGGGCTAGCCAAAGATTTAGTTTGCGGATTGTTACTAACACTTCGTGAAAATTTTTTGTCGAAAAGGATTGGTTTTTGATTTCATGTCATGTAGCGGAAAGAACCAATTATCCCGACGAATATCTTTTCAAAAATGATGATGAACATTGGATGCGATTCTACGTAGAGGCTTTTCCATGCACCTTCATTGGCCACGCATTCACTTCAACAGTAATTCTCTCACCCGAAAAGTGGGAAATTGAATGTCTAATTATTAAAAAACCTTTTCATGGGCGACGCTGGCCACAGCATCTGCTTTGGATAAGTTACCAACTGTTTACAAGAAGTTTGTGAAAGCACCGGTTGAATTCGGCGCCCATTATAAGTTATGAGTTCGCCAGTCACGAGAGTGTTGATCGATTCACAAGGACTTGCACATTGTAGGTCCCATATAAGCCGGTGCGTGTGAACAAGATGGTTGATGTCCATTTCAGTTTAGTAGGATCTAGAATATTTTCTGAAGAACACTTTAAGTATTGAGAGAAAACCTAAAGCACATCAAATTGTGAAGAGTGGGATCGATAAGTATTCATACACTTCAAACTTTAGAAAATCCTTTTTTGAAAAAGCTCCGGCAATTTGACCAACGATTAGTTGCCATTTGATTTCAAATACTATGATAAATCATGGTTAGCGTATGGATTGTGAGGACATGAATATACCGAAATAAAATCAGCATTGAGCTACAAAATCCTTCCGAATGCCGACAGCAACGGATTCCCGTGATGGGCCGTAGTAGCACATGCTAGTAGCACACATTTCCCTCATATCCACAGAACGATCGAGTAAAGTTTCATTTACAGTCCAACCATTTGCACAACTCTCAACTCTTCTAATTTTCGAAAATGAATTTTATTCTCAATAATATTAAGTGAGGTGCAAAACTTTGAACATCGAACGATGTTTGAACCCACATTCCAACCTTTCCGGGGTGCGTGCTAGCCATTGCACTACCGGCACTTCGTCCTGCACTTTGTTCGGCTCATAAATTTATTTTTGTTGTCTAAAAACCCCATGGGTTTGTATCTGGCGAGAAATTGCTCATATTCCATCAAGGAGGTCATAAAAGTGGCGGCGTGGAAATGTGCTGAGTTCCGACGGGATCCATTTCGAGATTTCTTATGTAGTCGAAAGGAAAATCAATGTTTATTATTTTCACTTTTTTGATCAATAATTCGTTGAACGTCATACAATTGTCAATTACATTTGGCACTGATAGCTCACATAACAGAATGAATGAAATTGTCTAAACAGTCAGTACGACAAGTAGAATATACGGCAGTACTCAGAGCCCTATATATAGATATAATTTTTTTTCTAACAGTACAGAAATACATATATAACCCGAGGGTTTTTGTTATAAATAGGATTATGCGAGAAATTTGTCACTTGTCAAAAATTTTCTTTCTATGCGCGCATGTCGTTTATTCTCTTCCTTCCTTTTTTCATTCCCCTCTATCACTCTCCAAATAACCTATGAGATAACAATTTAAAACACTGCGGATACGAAGTACCTGGCCAAATGACAGAGAAAAAACTTACAAACTGCTTCCGATATTGAGTAACTGAGACAAATAAAAAGATTAGGGAAACTATGGATGGGATATCATGGGTTACTAATAGACTGTTGTTCGTCCGTTTCCTTCGTGTTTTATCTTCAAATTATCGAACGCATCGTAATCCACTGGTGGTGTGTCCGGTCGAGAGACCTACGATATGAAATATTTTTTGTAGAAATTCAAAATTCAAAGATACCAAAATAACGTATGGAATAAAAATCTATTCCTTTGAAATCTTTTGTAAGGACTTTTTCCTAAACTAGTTATATTAGCTTTGTTTAAAGAGACTATTTATCAATAAAACAAAAAAAAAAGGTTCAGTCAGAGGACGATATGGAGGTGACGGCACAGTTGGCGACAACGAGACTTGCTGTAAATCCCCAGTGAGCTCGCTATCAGTTCAGAGAACCTTCAGCAGGTTTGGTCAGATAAGCGCATTGGCATCAAACCAGGTTGAGTCGACAGCTTTTTTTATTCCTTTTTATGTATATAAAACCTATATTTCTTCAATATAAATAACCTCTAGCAATAGCATGATGTTCCTATATTTGCTTATGAAGACTGAGTTGTACACAAGAAATCGTCTTCAGGTGTAAAGTTCTTTTTGTTATTTCAACGCAGTGATAAGTGCCTGCTACTCTATGAAGTCGTGATTTTTTTTTACCGAAAAACTCTAGCAGCAAATTTTCATTTTTAGAGGGAATTCGGGTTTGCTTGCGTGAGGCTCAAGATCGAGTCGAAGGCAGTGCATATACTGCAGAGCTCTTCTAACCAGTAAACACGTTTTAAATTCTGTTAACACAACTTATGGCACATTTGACCTCCACGATGATGAACAACCGGAACATTAAAGATAATTGACGCTTTTTCGCATGTATTTGCAAATAAATAGTCCACTTGCAATTGATTGAGTGCAATAACACATATCAAAGAAAGGCGCTTGAATAGCGACAAGCAATCTTAACCCTCGTTTTGCTTTTGGAAAAGGTTTTTCCATTCTACTGGATGTAACTCCGGCTTATCACGGCAAGAAGGTTTTCGTAGGTGGCGGAATGCGATGTAAGCAAAGCTGAATGACTTTTCATTATTTGTGATCGAAAAGAGACACGGTCAGGTAAATAGCTACAGTCAACTATACATCCTAAAACAGCAAAAAAAAAACTTTTGCTAAATAGTCGAATTCAGCCAAATAAAAACAATGTTAGAAGCCCTATGTAAAAGCTTGGACCGTCAAAGTTGTCTCCGAGATAAATAAGGCATAAAGCTTTCGGAGTTCATCAATCACTAATAGATGCGTCTTATCAAGCATTGTTGAGAAAATGCATATTTGACCTAAACATCACTTCAGTGGGCTTGCGGATACATATCAAGCTGCTGCTATTCCTTCTAATCAGTTACAATTCGTCAATCCAGGAAGTTTGCGGGAATTGGTATTCTAAGACCACTGAGCCAAGGAGTCACCGCGTATCTACTGCTAGATTCCTCCAACCCTTTGCGGACGGCAGCATGATCGAAATCGCCAGATACGCGCGATTTTTGTTCTTCAACAAAGATTTTTTCTTTGTTTGGGGAACTACTTTGAAATTTTTGTACTACTTTCATAGAACATAATCTGATCTACAAGTATGTACACTTTTATGCATATGTAACCCCTATGTGCAAAGAAAACTTCTAATGTTTAATGTAATTTTTTTTGTGCTCTCACAGTGAGCTATGAAAACCTTTTCGTGAAACAGTTTGGAGCTCGAATTCGCTGAGATATGGGCTATCCAGTGAGCTCAGTGAAGCCCAATAAAAGCGATCCACAGACTTTAGCTGAGCGAATAAGGCAAACCGAGTGTGAAACATGATTCCGTTTTTGCTGTTACAGCGTACTACAAAGGCTTCCTTGGATATTAAGCAAAGTGTCGGAAACTTCGATATTTAAGCATTAGAATGATTGTTTGAGATCTAGATATAAAGAATTGTACAGAGAAAAAAAGACTTCTGGAAATATGAGGATCAAAATGACCCTCATCGTCCGCAAAAAATTAGCTGCTGTTCCAAATGCGCCCCAAACTAACAAAATTGAAACTAATCATATCGTGTAATATATCTCACATTTGCCTCCACTGTTTGCGTCGCAATCTCCGGACTACCGTTCCTGTTGAGTGTTGTGTTAGTCGTCTCCTTTGCGGCGTTTGCCCTATACATTAGAATTTCAGAAAAAAATGAAAATTGATTCAACCGGTTTCACATTCAACGATGAACAGCGAAAATGATCATAGTTACATACTTTAATGTTCCTCCAAACGCTTTTTCATTCATGTGGGGCTTTCTATAGATTCCAGCCTCGTACTGTTCCCACACTGATGACGAGTTCTCTTGTCGTGCGGAATTCGAACTGCTTGCATCCTTGAGTGAAATGCTTTTCAATCATCTATCGATCGCCATAAACATTCAGAAAATTCTGTCAAACTTTTAATGCGAATTTGTCATTTAATAAACAAGAATTTCGCGATCGAAATTCCTTGCTTGAATTTTTTATCGTATAATTCGTCAAAAATATCCATCCATAGGGTAAAACAGCTAGTTTCGCATCAATACAATTAAGCATGATGTCGTTTGTCAAGTTGCCGTGAGAACAGTCCCATTTAATCCTTTTTATTTCTACCAAAAACCAAAATTTATTTCAAAATCTCTACCTTTTTTGTCTTTCTCTTGCAGGTGTCGTAATAAGACTCATAATGATCACTTGTGTAGTTTGCTGGTTGATACGAAGCTTCTGGTGGCCCCATGTGAGATCCTGGCATGTAGACTGGTTTCTTCGTAGGCTGCTCGTCTAGGAATGGTGCCATAGATGGACTCAGGACTAGTGATAATTGGTCCTTCTCCAGGACTTGACGGACGGTAAGGTGAGCCCATGAAGTGAGGTGGTGGCGGAGGCATGAAAAAGCCTCTAGGAGCAAACATTGGAGGTGGCATCATATGTGGAAATATGTGTGGAGGTGGCGGTGGCATTCTGACTCCTGGTGGTAACCGCATCGGAGGCGGCATCATGTGAGGTGGTGGAGGAGGTGGTGGATATGGTCCACGGAAAAAGTGCGGAGGTGGAGGCGGTGGATAGGGCATCATCGGGTGCGGAGGTGGCATTGGCATAAAAGAGGCACGCATATACGGACCAATGTGTGGAGGTGGCATCATCCCAGGAAAATGTCCTCGAGGATGATTTTCCGAATAGGATAGGTCGGCTTCAGAACCTGCACGTCGAGGTTGCTCCGAAAAAGGAACAAGAGCTGAGCGAGTCGCACCTGAAAGAAAAAGTTTCAGGACAAATTTTTCTAGCTTCAAACCGTACTTCGGAATGACGGATTTGATACTGGATCTAAATAGCTTCAATATGGAACTATTCTTAGTAGGTTGTCATTTAGCTCAAATTCCAAGTTTCCCCTGCGTAGTTCCAAAGCTTAGAGTGCGCGTGTGCTTATATCATTTTTTGCTAAGTACGATTGCATGGTCAATGTATCCTTGACTAGCCCTTCCGTGTGACACATTTCTGCATAATCATTGTTCTTTACGACAACGACATCAAATTAAGAGGTCTTTCGTCATGAAATTCTTGGTTTATACACATTTCTGATTAGGCAGATGTCACAATAAATATTTGTCGAATTTACTGGCAACACAAATAACTTATGCGAGTTTGATCTCGTCCAGTATTATCGAATAATTAGGTGCATCAGTATTTTTCTTGATGGACAAATCCGAAGTAATTAGTAGCATTTGATGCCTAAGTAGGATTATAACTCAATAAGAGTACAATGGGTGAGGTTTCGGAGCTTTCGCCTATTGAACGACTAGAGCTTACACTGTAGATAGTTGTATTTGTTCTCTGGTAAGATTTTACCACATACCACTTACGTTAATATCGTGCGTAGTCAGTCTATAGATCACACAAACTCTTTTCTCGGTGAAATGACATCGCAGAAAACATTGCAAAATCACTACGTTAGTCTTTTATTGCGGTGTCTACCTACTCATCGATGAGAAGCTTCCGATCAATTATTCCTAACACCTATAAGGGAAATGCTGCATTCTCTACTGTAATGTACATTTTCTTCCATTCTCCCACTGCTAAAAATACGAATGTAGCTGAATCTTCCAAGTTTCTTCTTGAAATCCGCCCACAGTGAACTCAATTCGACGGCTCGGAGTAACAAATTTCTTTCAATTGTGGGTCGCCGAACTTAAGTTTTTTCCAGTGTTGACCTGGTTTGTACGTCGAGCGTAATACGTTCCTTCTCTCGTCGTCAATCAAAACGCATTGTCGTTCACTCGTTTCAGTGATGTTGCTGAGCTTCATCCATTCACAAGATACACACAGCGCATATACACTTGCACACACACGTGTACACGTATACACAAAGCACACGCTCAGTCACATATTTACACAGAAAGATATACGCGTATACACTCAAGCGGAGGCTCACCGACAAAACGCATAGGTACACATCTGTAGACGCGCATATATATATATATATATATATACATATATATATATATATATATACGCCGACACACACACGTACACCCGCACACACATGCGCACATACATACACACATCCACGCAGACATACTCACATATGCATACATACATACACATAAGTACACACTCGCACTCATCCACACAACACCCAGCTCTCACACTCTCATCCACGCCTATGCGCATATATACATATATAAGCACATACAGGCACACATGTGCACACACACGCACACGCATATACATGTGCACATCTATTCACATGCGCACACACATAGCAGACACACACCCACTCACACACACATGACCATCTATCTTATATATAAAAACATACTCGTACATGTGTGCTCAAACGGATGAACGCACATGCATGCAAAAACGTAGGAAACGGTGTTCTTACATCTTTGTAAAATATCCCTTTAGCTTCAGATAAGGTGTAATGAAAATATACATCTTAACAAGAAAGTTACTATGACTTTCTAACATCTTGGCATAAAACACCGTTGATGATCTCGCAATATTCGACCCTATCCACCAATGTATTCAAAATCAGCCAAATCTTATGTCTTTTTCAACTTTTTTTGAAGGGCTGAGCAGATTCCTCGTGAGAGCTCAAAAATGTTTGAGTATGATAGCAAAAAATTCATAATCAATCACAACTTTCACGCTGTTTATCCTGCCTATTGTTTCGTAGATGTACTGGATTGATATAGAATTTAGTAGTTCTATGCTAATTCTACGAAGAAAATCACGTGTGCGTTTATTGTTGTCATATAGAAGCGAAGTAAGTTTAAATCTTCATATCCACACTAAGGGCATTTCCGAATTATTGATTCTTCCATTTATTATTATAAAAAAACCTCTTCGATGAGTGAAAAAAATGGCCGTTAAAATTGACAGAGGATTATTTGAAAACGCCCAACCACGGTTTGTGCACAGTATTTTACTTTACTCGCATAAAATTCACAAAATTTAAGAAAAAAAGCACCAAATTTAGAAAATGCATATTATGGTTGTTTATTTCCATAGCTGCGTTACCCTGGAACTATCGCTTGATCGGACTAGTTCCGACGAGAGGCTCGTATAAGGGCCACCGCGGTAGCACTTTAGATGTTGTCAGCGACTGAGACCTTGACCGAGACCCGATATCAGCTGATTGTGTAACCCTCGCAATGGATCTGTCATCGTGTCCATCGTTTGCTGGTTGGTTATGACCTTATATGGAGTATTTGAAAAAAAAAGATAATGTAGTCCTATAACTTAAATGAGACTGTTTAGAAGTTTGTTAAATCAATAAGCGATCAAATTTCATGCACCGCTAAGTCGGGATTTTCAGTTTCATGGTAAGAGAGATAATCCCAATTAAATTCCAATCCTACGACGACTATCATTTCTTCGATTATCAATCGGGTATGCCGAGGTGAAAGTTATGCGATTCAACCTTTATCAAACGAGATCTGGATTGTCCCTAGAATTTGTCGATAAAAAATTGTAATTCTGTGGTTACGCCATCGACAAAAATTACGTCTGATGAGGTGACAAAAAATAAATGAGCCTGTTTTTGCTGGAGTCTTCAACTACTTGATAAGCTGCACCTTTACTACAAATAATTAGGCAGACACCTATTCCAATCGCCGATACTATGGCAGAGCTCAGCACTACCCGTCGATTGATTCATTTGAAGGATAGGAAAGCATGGTTTCGTGTAATCATTATTTAACACCTTTTTTGAGCTGTAGGAGTTCAATAATCATCTTTGAGAAGAAGGAGCGAAAGCTTCACACTTCAATTAGAAAAGCCACAAGTGATGATGGTGATATTAATATAACATATCCTTCATTTCGAGTGTTTTCTTAAGACCACAGCTCAAATTACAATATGCCTGATAATCACTATTTGAGCCACGCATGTCAGTGGTCTGTTAATGAGGGCTGACTTATAGAGCCCGATACACGTGTTTCGATCTTGCGATCTCGTCAGTCGGGCAGTTACCCGTTCTCGTCTTTTGCTAATCTCTGTGGGTGCTCCAGTCCCCACAATAAGAGTTAGCGACGACGTATGTTTTAGACCCACAGAGATTAGCAAAAGACGAGAACGGGTAACTGCCCGACTGACGAGATCGCAAGATCGAAACACGTGTATCGGGCTCTATAAGTCAGCCCTCATTAAACAGATCACTGACATGCGTGGCTCAAATAGTGATTATCAGGCATATTGTAATTTGAGCTGTGGTCTTAAGAAAACACTCGAAATGAAGGATATGTTATATTAAATATACTAGCCACGAGTATTCGAGTGTAAAAAAACTCTGTGTTTGGTGAGTTCTTCACTGAACACAGAGTGTAAAACATACGTCGTCGCTAACTCTTATTGTGGGGACTGGAGCACCCACAGAGATTAGCAAAAGACGAGAACGGGTAACTGCCCGACTGACGAGATCGCAAGATCGAAACACGTGTATCGGGCTCTATAAGTCAGCCCTCATTAACAGACCACTGACATGCGTGGCTCAAATAGTGATTATCAGGCATATTGTAATTTGAGCTGTGGTCTTAAGAAAACACTCGAAATGAAGGATATGTTATATTAAATATACTAGCCACGAGTATTCGAGTGTAAAAAACTCTGTGTTTGGTGAGTTCTTCACTGAACACAGAGTGTAAAACATACGTCGTCGCTAACTCTTATTGTGGGGACTGGAGCACCCACAGAGATTAGCAAAAGACGAGAACGGGTAACTGCCCGACTGACGAGATCGCAAGATCGAAACACGTGTATCGGGCTCTATAAGTCAGCCCTCATTAACAGACCACTGACATGCTTGGCTCAAATAGTGATTATCAGGTGATATTAATATTTTATATTTATCATATACCATCCCGAACCATCCCAAAACTGACAGTCTTCCGCTTCCTGCCTTTGTCATTAGCCCTTCTGGATAGGAACTAAAATAAGAGAAATGGAGAGTGCCATCGGTTCATGGCCAAGCGAGAATACGAAGAGCTTTACAATTCATTGAACTGATGAGATTAACGCTATGATAAGTGAAGCATAATATTCGTATGATGAATCTTTGTCTCATACAGCTTCCGTTGCATGACACTTCCTATTCGAGCATTCGACGGAGTTACAAGTTTCTCTTTTCTTTTTCTTTCTCTCTTCTTCCATTCACTCTGTTATTCATTTCATTTTGAATACACCTAACGTTTCTAGGAATAACAGCAAAGAATTATTCTATTCTCGCGTTAAGTTATACGCATGTACATCACATGCTTTTGTATTTGGTACTTTGTTCTTATGAAGGCATGTAAATTCACCTGTCTCGCTGGCTGCTCGTTTTCCACCACGAACTAAACTGCTGCTAATGCTGACACTGTCGTATTCGCCATCTTGTTGACGTCGTTCCCATCCCTGGAACGAAATTTGAAGAAAATTTCACTTTATTGATTTCCAGAACCACAAAAAGTTCTATGAAATGAGCCACTGAAAACAAGTGAGTTGAATAAATTAATGAATTTGACAATGGAGGCGAGTATTACAGAGTCTAGATTTAACATACGACATAAAGGGTACTTGGTTCGATCCTACCCGGAAGTTCTGCTAAGGCTTATGTTTATACGGTGCTTGAAAATCTCTGCCAAAGTTGTCTGGGGTGAAAGAACACTAACTTTATATCTTAGAGTTCTGAGTGATATGCAAAACTTTCGACCCGATGTGGGAATTGAACGTGCACCTCAACCACACCGGAGAAGCGTGTTGCCATCACGCTACCGAAACCAGCGTTTTGCTACCACAATTTCTTGGACATAAATTTTGGAAGCTTTTGATCCCAGCTTGAGTTGAACTCGTATTTCACCCATATCTGGGGCGCGCACAGCTTCAGCATATCGGCAAACATAGTTGAGCTGTCGGCTTCATTGGATTTAATGCCGTTATGTGCTTACTAGATCAAACCCGTCGAAGATTAGTTGCTTACAGTCTTCACAATTTATAGTGAATAAAAAGTGCTAGCAAAGCGATGACCTCGGTGGTGCAGTGATAGCACTCGCCACCTGCAAGGGTGGAGGGCGAGTTCAATTCCCGCCCGGAGTCTAAAGGTTTGCATATTACTTGACATTTTTAGATGTATATCACAGCATCATAACACTGCCGAAAAGCAGTGAGACAGTGAATTCTCATATATTACTAAGTCCATCCATTGGCAGACCATCGCAAATTCCTGTATAAGAAAAATATATATTGAACATGAATTCACTGAATCTACACCACCTAACGTGATAGAATACACGGCAAATTCCTTGAATATTTATCATTCTTGTTACGCTCTACAACTTTTGTGGCGATGACGGTTTCTGCATAATTGCGGAAAGTTCTTGTCAAGGAGAGTATTTCGAAGGCACATAATTTACTGCACTGAACCATTTTGAAACTGTGATACCGAAACTGAAACTTGCGAAAATTTGAGTTTGACATCTACTTGAATACTTGGTCGTTCCGTCTTCACGAATTTTGCGGACCCCCGAACAAGAAAATGTGCTATATTAGCTGTTCTGTTCCCTAGAGTCCCAAGGTATGCTCAACTGGGCTTTCTCAGATCTTCACCACATCAGAGTAATCGCCGAGAGGGAGATTACCACCTTGCGACTAGTAGCTACCAAAATGACAGTCATCCCTGTTAACTTTCAGCTGGGCTTTCCAAGTGGAAAAGTCGGACTCCTCAGCTTGGGTGGCTCTGCTGAGGTTGAACTCCCCGCTGTACTTCACAGTCCGACACCTAGGAACAACTCTCAGCCACTATGAGGCGGTAGGCCATTGGGGAGGAGTTCGAAATCTAAGTTATTAAAATTTACACCGAAAGATCAGCAGTTGGAAACATAAACATAGCAAAAGAATGGTGATCAGCACGTCCTCTTGTAAGGGTAAAACTTAGGACCAAGTCCTGCCTGATGTCCGAGTTCGAATATCATTCGACATTTCTGGGTAAAACAGCTATGTACAACACATTGGAGAACACCATCATGTTATGCTGGATAAGATTTTGACCATTAATCTGCCTTCGTGTTCGAATATGAGCACTAAAGCAGTAATGGAAGAAATGTATGTCATAAGCATCAAAAACATGCCAAAGAGTAAAAGAGATCTTTTTTTTAGTAAAGGGTCTAGAGAGTCCAATAACTGATATCCAAGTCGTGGAATTCAGTATGCACTCGGATACGTTGACGTGACCTTGTAGGCGGTCCTTTTCACATAGTCTGACTCCTATAGATGTCACGCCGTCGCATAGAAATTACCTACCTTCGGAGCACGATCGATATGATCTTCTCCACTATCCGACTGGTTTGTTTCACTTTGTGGACTAGTCGGTGATCGTTCACCGGTTGATCCTTCCTGAAATCGGAGAGCATTTCACTCATACTACTCAATTAGCAAGAGGCTGAGCGCACCTTAATGGCCTTCAATCCGGGCAGTTTTTCATCCATTTTCAAGTAAATCGAATCGGCATAAGCGTGAAAGCAGCAGCGAACAAGAGCGTTAGCTGCTTTGTTGTTTGTACAGATAAAACCATGACATTCTAGCACCTAAATTATTATTACAAAGAAATTTAGAATATTGTTAGTAATGTGGACAGCGACGCTTATGGGAGCATTTACATCCGTGACGATGAAATATATCTCTTTGCGTGCTAGAAAAAACGTAGCCATTCCTAAACCATGGGTACCATCCCTTGCTTACATGGTTCGTTTGCTCTATATGGCTGGTTGGTTGATGACGAGCAACCTGTATTATACGTTTGTTGGGGTTTTTTACCATAGAGAACATTTATTTTACTCGGAATTTATCGTCAAACACGTCGGGCTTAGTAGCGCTAAGACAGTTCTTGTCTTTCAAATTCTCAAAACAAATATTTTTAGTTCATAAGTCAAAGAATCTTCATATTTATTCAAATAGGTGATGATTACGAACGAAACAAATCCGCAAGAACTTTCCTACCATGTTTCATTAGCTTTTATCTTTACTACCGTCGAGATAGGTTGAATGAATGAACTGAATTGTCACCTGGGCTGATGATGTAACATTCATACACCTAGAATTTCAAGGTCACTGAAGGGTCTTCTACTTTTTTTTTTGTGAGATTTTCGCACAAGGCTGCTGGCAAGGGCCAATCATTTGGGATGTGTGCTGGTATCGTTTTAGCTAGCACTGCACTCAACGGAAAAAACTGCTGATTGCCGTAATCAAATTCTAACAAAGTCGGTCCCGATATTAAATAGTTACGGTAATTGGCGGCCAGATCAACAGCAAGAACACAAACATAGTCAATATTTGATATTACATGTGAAATTTCAGAAGTTGCCATCCACAATAGTACACGCGAAAAATAACAACTATAGTGACTGAAAAAATTGGATCGGTGACTTTCGTTGAGATTCTATCTCACCTTGATTCCTGTGGTTCGTCTCATGATAGCGGCAAATATCGGTGGATGTGGTGAGTCGGGTATGTTGGCGAACGGTGAATCAAGTGGTAAAAATCGTTCACCACCACCTAAAACAGTCATTAGTGTTACCTTGTTCTCATAAAAAAATGGGAATTATAGACGTTTACCTTCAATAGCATATCCAGTAACGTTCACATATCTGACGGCTGCGCAATAGTGCAGCGTGTTTATAGGAAAAAAAGCTGTCTCGCTTTTTTTGTCGCCTTCGATATACTCCAGGAGAATGCCGTTTGACCATACCGACAGCCTACAGGTAAATTTAGAATATGAACATTACACTGATCTCGTACCTGATCACTTACCACGAATCGATACCCCGAGTTTCCGGAGTGTCCCTCAACTGGATAACGTTCACGAAGCGGCTGTTGTATGCCTTGTAGACCGTCCTTAGTGATTGTTGGCACGGAAGAACCTATGTACAGTACCCGGCACCGACATAGCGGTAATACCATCTGAAAGATGGGTTTCAATAAGAATGTAGTCAACCCAACGCGGCTTCATATGGGGAATGATATGACTGAGGACGACAGACGGTTGTCAAAACATTCAGAAGACATTATGAATATAGCATTATTTTTTGACAAAACATAAAGTGGAAGTAGAAGAGAGTATAGGAGTACCCTTTGTTTCTGCACGAAGGAAATCGACGTCGCGCCAAGATCATTAGACCAGATCAACCAGAGAGTGGTTTAAGGGGATACTTAAAATTATAGGGAATCCACTAAGTTGTGATCTCATCTAGCGTGTGCTGAGAGATGTTATAGAATAGCAAATCGGTTTAATAAAATGCATGAAATTGTTCATGAACACGACTACATCCACTTCAATATAAACCATCAATCCAAGCGAGTATTGTACTTCAACAGGCTTCATCTCTACATAAATATATTATTCAAAGTTCTGAACCATCGCGAATGAGCACTGGAATTTGTAGAGCCATCCAAATTCTGCTGTGGGAAGAGTCTTTGTTCTTCAGACTGTGCTACTACAGCTGAAGAAAATCGTGCATATTACGCCAATAACAGCATTGTAAAGGTTGCTCTGATTGCTTGCAGCAGGGTATTCCATGGTGAAAATGGGACATATGAGTGTTGCACCTATTAAAGGATAAAGAGTAAAGCGTTCAGCGTCCTATTCAACGAGGAAGTGCCATGCTTTCAATTTCATTATTAACACACTACTTGCTATTGGACGTATATTTTAGTTCCATACAATATGCTGTGACCTACGTATGTACCAAGTCAGGCTTTTTCGACCTCCCAGATAAGCTCATTATTAATTCACAAATCTCGGGTGGATGAAAGGCTTGATCAGGCCAAATTGTGGAGACGAATCAACATGACCATATCGAACCGAAAGAGTTCTTGCTACTTTGCCATGACCGTCCACTTGATCTATCTTGATTATTGAGATAGCCAGTCTTCACGAGCAGTACAAGTACTTCACTCCGGCACATCCACCATGCACTTCTTACTCGTACAGCTGTCGTTCATGATGATGTTCTGCTTCAAACACCATGGAGAAACTGAGATCATATGGAAGTCATACTTATTGCTACTCACAATCTGCTTAAGATAGCAATAATAATAATATTAATCACCGCAACCATAGACGGACGTTCTTTGTCTCAAGGGAGGGGTTCAGTTTGACAAATTAAGCTGACTCAATAAAAGAATTCGCCATCAAGAACAGGATGAAATTGAAAACAACAACTAATTCTCAATCACACAGCAGAAAGCGTGACGGCTTATCCAGCAGGTCGTCTGGATCAACGTCGAAGTGAATCGTGACGCGATTTTCACCCAGAAGAGGATAATCTATGCTGACCTTCGATTCAATATCGGTTTTAGATGAACTTCTTGATTTATATAAGAGTTCTACTTTACAATTCTCATTATCCAGCTTCTAAATCTAATGCTTAGATCTTAGCGGGCGCTTTGAAGTAGTTTTGTTCAACAATATGGGTGTGGCTTCACGTGAGCATAAAGTGGACACACTGTTTCATCAATAGATTCGTCATCACATTCCACAGCGAGAAAGAGATGGTATCACCTGATGCAGTCTCGATGTTGACTGCCGGAGAAAAACAATTACAATGCAGGAAGGTTTGCCGGTACATTCATATATCAAATCTTCGCTTATTAAACTCACTTGATCTTTCTTAAACAGTGCAAATATTAATAAAATGAATATCTTGATTGCAATTACTATTAAAATAGAAATTTTGATAAGTGCTTAAAGTCAGGGTTATAAAACAAGCAGTCGATTAGAAAACAATCAGCCATTTGCTCATGAAAATCTAACACAACTGGCCAATATGATTATGATAGCGAAACCTTAATGATTATCTACTATCAAGGGATTGATGAGATAATATTTTGCCTTGGAAAGGTAAACAAACAAGCCGATTCTGTTTTTTCTAACGCTAGGTTTCTAGATGTCGGTAAAAACCTTATTGTGCTTGCGTGCTGCGAATAGCATCAGATGAAAACTAGTGAGAGTTGAATCGACTGTAGGTGGCGGTGAATGTTTGTGACACAAAACAGTCTTCACCAACTAGTTTACGCGACACGGGAGAAATTCAACATACCTAGGCTGATAGCTGATACAAGTCTGAGGAGCATTCACTCACAAACACACAAAAATCGCAGCGCGTGGATTTTCGATTCGGTGATGATATTATCATGGCTTCGCTGGCTTGAAAAACTTCAGATTGACGTCCAATAGACTACACGACCTTTTAGAAAAACCTCCACTTAGAAGTCGGCATATCGCACAGCTAAATTTTGACTTCAAATGCCCAAGAAAAAGCAGACGATTTGCACTTTTAGATGTCATATTCAAATTCTTTTGACACTCCTCACTAATTGAAATAGTTCATATGATTCTCAAATACTATCCTACTGAGTTAGCTTTATAATACTTAATTGTCCAATTGAACTATCTTCAAATTGACCTAAGAGTATTCAGTGGTGAGCAAAAATCGACCTCACACTGGGGTTGAACTTGCGTTTCACCCATACCGAGGCGCGTGCTACCATTACAGTAAACTACCTTTACATTCCATGAGGCTTTAGTAATTCCTCCACTCGTCTATTTTCTTGCATCCACCATCCACGAAGAAGATCAGGTTCGTCTGCTCATTCGACAGCGGTTCGACAACACATCATCATCTCGTCATTGCTATGACAAATACCGGTTTAACGTCCTCCTTTTTGAAATCCCGAAATAGCCGCTCTACAGGTTTCCAAATCAGCCAGAAATGGCAGCCAGATCTTATAGATTTGAGAGGATGTTTGCTACGTTGTGATTTGACGTTCTTCATGAGGACAGTAAATCCTGTTATTATTTCGCCGGCCGACTAGCTAATCCACTGGGTTAATTGCTAGGTATGAAAAAGCCTTTGTCGTCATAAATAGTAATTTCACTAGAACATGAGCGTCACTTTTAGGTTAGGTAGGCCAAAGATGAAATCGTTCTCAGGACGACGAATGTGGTAAAGAAATTGTTGAATTTAGTGTAAAACATGTGAAATTTATCTGGAGCAAACAGATTCAAAGTGGACAGCACAGACGAGTGCGATGGGGACGATTACGATCATTGAGGATTCATGGTGCATACCAAAGAGAACAAAGAAGGAAAGCGATGGGGAGTGAAGAATGGCGTGCGCGAAGACGAATTGTAAACAGAAATCAACGTGTCCAAAAATCACCTAAAACGTTCGTAGCATTCTCTTAGCTCCAAAACAACGTGTTTTTCGTATTTGCTGGCTTTTGCTGTTACTTTTAAGTGTTGATAAAAACTATATTGAAATGAATTTTGGTAAAATCAGGAAATTTTACATTTTTGTCATTTCACTTACCATAATCCTAGGTGAGATCGAATCTACTTTGTTATTCAATTTTCGACAAAAATACTTATTAAAAGGTGTTATCTAACTTGGGAACATTGTTTGTAGAGGCAGGGAGAGCATAAATTATATAAATCTACGAAGCAGAGGGAATGGTGACGAGATTTAAATCCGCTGCTTTGGAAAAAAAAAAACTTGAAACGACAAAGTTTGCGTTTGAAAGATATCTAGTAATTGGAAATGGTAGACCCTTCCTATGATTGGGATCGATAAGTGAAAAAGAAATGTATTATGGAGAGTGTTCACAGAGTTGAAGAACATCTACAGATAAGCGTATGCAAATTTATGCCAAACAGCATTTGCGGGAATAATCTGAGAACACTTTGACGTGGAGTATTACCAGGTCATTTTTATTGAAATCTAATTCGCCTTTACGCAATCTGAACTAGCAAACGGCGAAATTTGGTACAATTTAAGACGAGAAACAATTTCAAGCGAGAGTTACAAGTCTGAAAATCAATAGGTATTGCATGTTTACAACAACTAGGCGATAATTGACGATCAATGATGGTTGAAAACCTGTTGGAACTGACTGGTCGACGAGATGTCAAGACGGCCAAGAGACGCTCGTTGAAATTAAAATGTAGAAAGTTGAAGTAAAGTGTGAATAAATGAATTAAGATTCAACTGAATCGAATCCAATGGGCGTCAAGATGTCTTCGGCCAGGTCATTGCCCATACGGTGCGATTCTACGAAAAGACTCCGATACTCACTAATGGACAGTAGAGCGAGTCTCTAAATTAGCATGATTTCTCGGATATTGGATCATTAAGGACATACATATATCGTTCAACCAGAAATCGAAGTCATAAAAGAGGCATCTGTGAATCTTCGTAAAAAAAAGCAGATGAAATAGGTCAAAATCAAAGAGAATTGACTGGCGACGGCGTGGAGAGAGGTATCCTATAAACACATACGTAGCGCTTCTGGTGAACGAAAATATACTTGTCTAGAAGGATGATATTGCTTACTAGGTGCTTTAGAGACCCTCGTAAGCCAGCCTGCACTTCACGCGTACATTCATTTCACTTTTACAGTGCTAAAAGGAGAAAAATGCTTGAACCCACGGAGGTACTGATCAGCGGCGAACGTTTCTTTCCTAATTTGCATAAGAAAATAGAGTGTAATTTGAAGTAAAAAACATTTGTAATTGATCCTTAGTCACTGGAATATTCAGATGAATGATTTATGATTTCGAACAGCAGTGATGTGGCGAAGAGAGAAGTTCACTCACTGAGGACGAGACGTATTCACCAGCACGACAATAAAGACAACAAACAACAACAATACACCCTATAGATGGGCGACACAGTGAGCGGAGGTGGGTGAGTAGACGGAAGAGAGAGGGAGTGGGATAGCGGATGTGTATGTGCATGGATGGGCGATGGTGACGGTGGCGGTGGCGATGTTGGGTGGGAAAGGTGAAGGTGCAAATGGATGCGCATTGGCTGCGCAACGTTACGATGACGTCCTTGGCCCTATTACCATGCTGTGCGTTAGCTACTGTTGCTGTTAGTGCTTCGGAGACTGAATTATGAATCCTTCGTGTCATAACGACAGACACCACTGGTATGCCTTCCGCGATGTCATCTGGGCTGTTTTCGTTCAGCGTAAATACGGCTTACATGGGCTACAATCACGAAACTTGCTCTAACTGTTATTTGAGCAAGCCGTCATCAACGATGTGTAGTCCAAAAAACAATTCCGTTGATTTATTCCAAAGCGAGTTTTGTCCATGTTTTCATCTAGACTTGAAAGGATAGCGCACGCTCATAAAATCTTATCTAGCAATCCGGCGACATGTGGAAACGATATGGATACAGGAAATCATAAACGACGAAAAACATCTCAATCGAGCAAACGCAGTTTCTAAGATCTATAAATGAACATTCAGCTAACTAAAGAATTCATCGTATTGGCAGTAACTACTGGGCTATTATGGAGTGTATACAGTTCATAAAACTACGTCTATGAATGGCAAGTCCACACCATAGCTCAGAAATGCACCGTTTCCAAAATTAAAAACTATTTAGGATACGAAGGCGTACTATAAATAATAGGCGAGTGGGTGTATTGAAATCCCGATAACATTTAATAATGGCTTCCTTGCATTTGAAATAGGAACAATGGAGAAGAAAAGCTACAGTAATGTTTTCCTTTGTTATGCTTGATAACTTTGAAATATTATTGTTATACGATATTGAATACCTCAATCTTCTCCAAAGTAATGAGTTCCATTCAATCACTGATCATCATAAGAAAATTTGCAAGCTCTTTGTCTCCTAAGTAGGATGTGGAATATTGATTTCGCCTTAGCTGGTGGCTCAGACAAACAAGCTTCTGGTTAGGAGCTAACCTATCTTAAAAAGCTTCAGTTTAAAAAAGGCATTATCATAATCAATAATAAGTATATGATGATTTAAGGTGCTAAATAGCCATAAAGCTATCATAAATCTTTGAGAAAAGACTATTACAAAGGTTTTGGTCGGATTTCTTCGAACGAACGGACAGTAACGGCAGATCTTGAATGACAGTCGCGAAATTAGTGACGACGGATCGTACAATATGATATCGACACACGCGAATTAGAACACCCACCTTGCAAGAGTTGATAGTCTAATGCGAATCTATTTAGCATACGTTGATTTTGATGAAAGAGCCTTTACGGTATACGGTAGTCTAAGTAGGTTTTTGTGGAAGACAATCAGGGGAGCGGAATTGTTTTAGTACGCTATGAATTGATTCTGGTGTCGTATAAACTACGAAGGCTAATATAGAAAACAAGGCCTTTTCAGCTGGAAAAGTAGTTCAGCATCTCCTAAAAATCAAGTTTTAGACTGAACCAATCTAGAGAAGAGCCTGCTGAGCTTTCTTCTGACTACTTTTTCCCGAAAACGAATGAAGCAAGAGGCCTCATATTGAAAAAATGTGACACACTTTGTGTTATTTGGGCGAGCGCGCTCAATGATCTGTTTCTTATTTACGACGACGACGGATAGAGTTTATTTTACGACATTAGTTTCTCCGATGATTAACGAGATTGTAGGTGATGCTGGTGGTACCGGGGTCATCACAATATGCGGAAGATTACAATCTATAGTCATGACATATTCAAGGAACATAATCTTCAGCAACCAGCAGGCTTTCAGCTATTTCGCAAATACCAAATAGTCGAATATTCGTATTGTTGCTACTTCTCTCTCAAATATTAAAGAGACAAGTCGTATAAATTATTAGTTTTGGAAGTAGTGCTGATTTACGAGATATGATTTATGCGTTCATCTAAGTATTTGGATATCAAGCCTTTATGAATAATGGTAGGGCCTATAACACATCCTTCACAACGCCTTATGGAGCAACTACAGTCTGGTTATCCTCGAGTTTGCAAGGAAAGGCTCTCTACTAGTCTTTACGATTCAAGAAGAGGGCGAAAAATCAACTGAATGACAGAAGCACTGGGATCTGCACAATGAAGAAAAACTTTGCTAAGAAAGATCAAATAAAAGTAATAGAAAAAAATAATGAGAGCTACCTACCTTCCCAAGTTTGTTCTCGAGTACTCTTACAACATCATCGTTCTGAATACACCACCACCTGATAACAGTATTAGAGATGATGAAAATAGTCGTGAAGTACGTCACCCATGTTGCTAAGGCGCCGAAATAATCGACAAAGTTGAGCTCTTGTCTTAAAATCAACTGCCATGCCTTGCACTTGCTGCAAACTTGAGGTCAATCGTTCATACTAGGGTCTCAATTCGAGCTTCAAGTAACGAGAAGGATATTGCACAGAAAGTGGCATATAGTGATAGATTGTGTGGAGCACATTGAGGAAAAAAGAAATAGTTGATGAATCTATCAACAAATAATCTGGCCAAAAGAAGGAGATAGAGCAGTAGTACCGATGGCATTAGATACGTGAAAGGCAATGGTTTCGACTCCGCCTCGAGTCAACCAACTCTCATATTACTGCCAAGGTCAGGAGATTGATATCCGACTTGATTGATGAGTTTTCTCACAAATTCATGAAGCCTAAGATAACCAACCACGTTGTACCCCTAATAACCACGGAAAAATTCGATCAATCTGCATACGGACGACATTTAGGAAGAAAAACATAAAAACAGCAAACAGAAGCCAGACTATGCATTACCGGGAACCTTTATCGGAGATAGATGTGAGAAGGCGAATCGAAGGAATAGAAGAGGTAATGAGCTACGCACAATAGTTATGAAGTTGAGCATTGAGTGCTTAAAGATCCATTGAATCGTCGATAGACACATAGTTGAATATTGAAAAACTTTCAGTACGGAATAAAGCTGCCACGCTATTGCTGAGGCAGACCACCTCTATAAAAGTAAATATCAACATTTTTTCATATTGCGCTGCGCCTCGCCTTTTATCTAGATGTGCTCAATTTGTGCCTAAATTACCGGGGAAAGCGATTTTTTGAACTATTTTTTGAGCATAACGTAATCCACTTGACAGATTTAATTTATTTCACTGACCTTGAATAACTCATATTCTGATTAGAAGATTAGGATTAGAAGTTCATAACACTGAAATGTAATAAAGTTTTCGTCAAGCAAAAACATAACACATTATGTGATTCGAATGGCTTAGAATCTGATGAGCGGCGATATTACATCTGGATATGCGTCGATGGTTATCATTACGTAAAGAAGTTAAGAATTTTGACAGAAACCTGAAGACTTGCGAAGCCTATATAAGAATATCAGCCCAAATGCTTCAGATTTTGAGGACCGAGGAGACTCATAGAAGCTAATTTGGCCTTTGAAATTGATAGCTAAAGTTAAGCAACTTTGACAGTACTATTCTTTATTTAGACTCCTCAGAATTGTGAAAACATGTTAGAGATAAGGCATTTATTAGACAGTTTAATGTAAATGCGACTGTACGGCCCTTAGCGTTAACAACTAATAAGGAGAAAAAAAGCACTTTCACGTTCTGTTTGACGAAATCTCGCTTTGCTTCCAAACTAAAAACCTAACAAAAACACAAGAAGGAGGGTGGGGGGGGGGGGGGGTTTTAGCTTCCAAAATAATTACTTCAATGGGCATAGAAAAGAGGATTCTAGGTCTGGGACAGCATAATTTTTTTCATGAAAAACGGACACCATCAAAGAATCCGTAAATGCTCCTATATAGTTTTTTATAACCTGCACCTGTTTTGTTGAAGAAAGATGTGAAATGCTTGATGAACGGTTGTCTGACGCTGAAGTAACCTTTACGAAAAATTAGCCTCGTTTTTTATAGCATTCTTCTAATATGATATCCTAATGGATACCATTATGTCCAAATAAAGAAATGATAATTACCTAATTACTCAGAGAATCTGTAATCAAAGCACTCGAAAAGAGCTAATTATCCAGAAGCTGGAACAGATCTTGCTGATTCATGGATTCGAACAATTTCACGGCTCACAAGGCAGATCCGACAGGGGTTTGACACGGCCACGGTAATAAGTATTGATTTCAATGCGTTTGTCGAGAAACTACTGCATACTTTCAACATCAAATGCAAGATTCAAGGATGGTGAGTAAATGATCGAATAACAATAGGAAGACACAATAAGGTAGAGGATAAAGCTCTCGAACTTGATCAGCACCTGAGGAATGCGTCATGAATTCGTCTCCATTTCTTAACTTCGTGCGATGTGATTGAATGCATATCTGGCTTCTACAATTACTCGCCCTGGCCTCTCTGTATTGAGTCAGTGTTGCTTATCCTCTAAAACAAGTCCGAGATTAGCCTGGCACCAATATACCGACCCAGGAAGGATGGATGGCTTCGTGAGCCACGAGCGCGAAGTCGAACCATCGACATTGTGTACGACGCAGAGCACCTTAAACCACTGAGCCACATGAGCTCTTAGGCAGACACATAAAGAAAGAAAGTTCTTGAGAGCTGTTATTGTAAAGTTCAAGCATAAATCACCCAAAAGATTTTGATATTTTTTGGTCGCAACGGGAGGAATGATTAACCTCATTTGCTGCACAAGAATTTTTCATAGGAGTATTAGTAATTATTCGAGAGCTCAAACTTCTGGCTCCAGCCCCATGTAGCCGGTTTTTCAGGACACCCTTTTATAACCCTGTAGCACTTAGAAAAAAACTGTGTTTCATACTCGCCATATGCTTTTATTTCTATACGCGTATGATGTGCTAGAAGCACGAAAAGCATATCAAGCATATTTCATAGTATCTTAGGCAATTGTTTTGAAGTTTTCTCAAAGCGGAGAAAAAATTCCAACCAAATAACAACATGTCTAACGAGATCGATCGTTCCGCCTGGCCCACCCTTGCCCTTCTTCCCTCTCCCACCCCGTGGAATAGCTGGATAAACAAGCTCTCCGAAACTGTAAAATTCGATCCTAATTTCTCTGCTAAACCGTATTCTCAGAAAATAAGCGCAGTGTTGGCATCACTGGTACTTACGCTATCGAATGATTAGTAATAGTTTAAAGAAAAAGCTCTGTCTGGAGAGGTATGGAGCACAAATTTTTTTCCTCCTACAGCACTGTCAAAAGAGCTTTTCCAAAAAGCGAAACACATTTTTAGTCCTTCAAAACTTGTGCTATCGAACGAGCACCATCATTCCAAGGATGGAGTGTACAGCAAAATATAAGCGAGGGAAGAAAAAATCACGTGGTTTTGTTTTGAAAAACCGGTGGAAGTGTGGCTAGAAATCTGAGGTTTCAAACTATCACTAAGACTTCTATGGAAAATCCCTGCCGAGCGAATGAAATCGGATATTCATTTATACCCTCATAAACAAATTACCAACTTTTTACGAAAATTTCAGATAGGTCGGAAACCTCTCGAAATAAAGTGTGACGTTAGAATCATCTTTGTCAATGGTCGACTTCTCCATAGTGGCGAGGAAGCAAAATCGACTAAACAATCAACATAGATTACAGCGAACCCTTATAGAATACCAGTGTTGAACCTTGAGCAAGGAGGCAGACAACATGAACTTTATGTGGAATCAAAACTCTAACATGAAAATCGTGTTGTTTTATCTCTTTCCATCTGCACAGGTTTTTCAAATATGAAGTGAGATAAAATGTTTATGGTCACAAAAGCATACAAAGTCGGATACTCGTATGAAGACCTAACAATGGTGACGCAACAGTCTCGCATCAATCAATTAGCTTTGAAGGCCCTTTTATGGTTTTTTCAGGTCATCTAAGTTTTCTCATAGTGACTATTTCTAGGCCAGAAAAACATGAGCCACTGGACCGCATACAAGAGGAAAAACTAGATCCACTCGTTGCTCATCGTCTGAGTGAGCGAGTCTCAAGGATCAGTTCTTGCTAGCGATGGCGACGTGTAGAGTTTACTTTACGGCTTGAGTTTCTTGATGATTAAGGAGATTATAGATGATGCAGGTGGTACCAGAACAAAGACAGCATGCGGAAGATCTAGTCTATAGTTCCAACGCATTCGAGAGACTATCTTTAAAACTAGGAGATTTTAGACATTTTCATAGGTAATCAGGACGTGGAACTCCGGCTTAGTCATACAAATTGATATTTACTTTACCCTCAAATTAACAAAAAAAAAAGAAATCATGAGTAGATT